>CAUZXS010004362.1:0-92500 GCA_963585895.1 Sepioteuthis lessoniana | reverse complement strand
CCCTATCATTCATCGCCTCCCGCAGGTCTTCAGGTTTACATCCTGTGTCCTCACATAGTTGCTGTATGTATGTTCGTGCTGGTCGTCCCACTCTTGCACATCCATATGTGGGGGTCCACAGGAGTATATCGCTTATGAGCTTGTCCTTGCTTCTCCAGCAGTGTCCTGCGTGTCTGGTTCATCGAACTCGTATAGGTTTTCGTGATGGGGGCAAGTGTCCGTATAGTTGGAGTCTCGTGGGGTGTTGTCGCCAGGACTTGTTTAATACTGCTCTCAACATTCTTGTGTAATTTCCGTCCAGCCTCCTCTCCAGCCGCTTCGTAAGCGTCCATGTGGTGCATCCATATAGCAGTATCGACACAACCGCTGCCTGGAAGAAACTGCGTTTCATTTTATCAGTTAGGTCCGACTTCCATATGATCGAGAGCCTATCGATAGCTGTCCATGCTTTCGTCAGTCATGTGTCGATGTCTTTTTCGGTTGATGAGACGCTACTTCCTAGGTAGGTGAATTTGTCGACTAGTTTCAGAGAGGCTCCGTCTAGTGTGGCAATGTTGCCCGTTTGGTTGTAACACATATATTCAGTTTTGTTTGCATTGACATGGAGGCCAATGCCAGCTGCGGCTCGTTCCAGACTATGCAGTAGTGTCTCTGCTTGATTAGGCGTATTCGCTAGTATCGCCAAGTCATCAGCGTAGTCTGCGTCCGTGATTGTTTTTGCGGGGTACCTTTTGCTTCTTCTCTTAGTCAGCTCGAAGCCATTTTCTCTGATTTTGTCGATCGAAGTCCTAAGCACATAAAGACGAAAGCCATAAAAGAGTTGACACCTCCTCTCTCTTTCTTTCTCTCTCTCTCTGTCTGTCTCTCTCTCTCTCTCTCTCTCTCTCTGTCCACTAGATGACCATGATATAGGAGTGGAACCTTTAATATAAATACTATTAAAATTAGTAATAATTCAATCCTTCATTTGGTGAAATAGTATGCATACGTTTGGAAATGATTCCGTTTCCAGAAGTTTTTACAGAGGTCAGTAAATTTGTTCTACTAAACTATTCATTTAAAAATGCACATTTGATTTAAAATAGTAATGCCTTAAATCTCAGCTGTATTCTGTGTTGTTTAAATGAAGAATGAAGACTTATGCGACTTAATTTTCAGGAAAAACTTTACTTTTGGAAGACGAACTTCTAAATTTGCTAAAGAAAACCCCAAAATTCCCCCCTCCAAATGAAAAGAAAGGAAGAAAAAAAAAAAAAAAAAAAGAAAAATCCAAAACACCTCAAATGTAGTCTAACACGTGCTAAAGACGAAAGCCATAAAAGAGTTGACTCCTCCTCTCTCTTTCTTTCTCTCTCTCTCTGTCTGTCTGTCTGTCTCTCTCTCTCTCTCTCTGTCCACCCCACTAGATGACCATGAAATATACCCCAAAATTTCCTTGAATTTTAACATCCAGCAGTCCTGGACTTTAACTAAGTTAAAACTTAAAATATTAAAAAAAAAAAAATAGATATATAGAAATTTTTTAATTTTTTTTTTTTTACTACCGCGTACACATGGGAAGCAGCATGATGTACGTGTGAGTCTTGCAGCTTAACGCTCAGGATTGTCAGTTCGATCGGGGAACTACTGCTGCTCATCTATAAGAGTGGCTTCTATAGATGAGAACAAAAACAGCCATCGAAAGATAACCATGACTCGTACTCAAACCAGATCCATAAACCGCATCGCTCTTCGCGCGGGTAAAAAAGGGGCGCGTCCTGCTGAGGTTGGAGCCCTGGCCTCAGTGTTCGAAAAATCAGCTACAGAGCTCAAACTCAAACAAAAACTACTAAAATGCAAACAAACAATACAGATAGCGACATTTAACGTGAGAACCCTAAATAGAATAGGTCAACTATCAGAGCTAACTGCATCAGCCGTAGAACATAAGATAGACATAATTTGCATACAAGAGCACCGATACACGCACACCGAAGATATCAAGTATCACGAAACTGGTAATGGATGGATGCTGGTGACTGTATCGGCATGGAAAAACTCTGTCAACGCATCGGTAGGAGGGGTGGGAATACTTCTAGGACCAAGAGCGTTAAAAACACTGAACAGCATTGAGAGAATACAACCAAGGATGATGGCCGCAACGTTTAATGGCAACCCCAAAGCAACAATTATCTCCTGCTACAGCCCTACTAATGTTAGCGAAGAAAACGAAATAGTCACCTTCTACGAAGATCTATCCTCCCTAGTACGTAGCATTCCGAAACACAACCTGCTAGTCATTGGCGGAGATATGAATGCACAAATCGGGAAAAACAGACACAACAAATACAGCCTACACTACGCGTCAAACAGGAATGGACAGCATCTAATAGATTACATGATAGAAAATAGATTAACATGCCTCAATACAAACTTTCAAAAAAGGGAGGGGAAATTATGGACCTACACATACGCGAATAAGAGTAAAGCACAGATAGACTACGTCCTTATAAACAGGAAATGGAAAAACAGTGCGATGAATTGCGAGGCATACTCCTCTTTCGAGGGTGTGTCCTCCGATCATCGAATAGTTACGGCCAAAGTACGACTAAGCCTACGAAAAAACGCCACACGTAAAGCGACAACCAAGCACTATGACTGGGCCCTACTCAACAACAGAGATATTAGAGATAAATATGCATTGGAATTAAGAAACAGATTCGAAGCACTACAAGATAAGGCAGAAATAGGTACCCCAAATGACGAATATGAAAATTTTGTAGAAGCACACCTTGAGGCGGCAGCAAAGTGTATTCCAACAAAACCTAGAACTAAATATAGAGCCCCTTGGGAAACGCTAGCTGTCAGAGAAAAACGTACACTTGTGAAGACTGCCTCCAAAAGCTATCAAAAGAACCCAACAAACACAAATGCACGAGAACTAGAAAAGGCACAACATCAATTAACAGGAATATACCTAAAAGAACAGGCAGAGTACATACAAAATCAGATAGATAAGATTAGAGACTCGGTGGAAGACAGACAATCCAGGATAGCCTGGCAAACAATAAACGAAGTAAGTGGAAGGAAGAGCACAGCCAAAGCAAAATTGAAAGCTGCAAGCCAACAAGAAAGAGTAAAACTGTGGGAACAGCATTTCAAAAATCTACTAGGAAACCCACCGGAAATAACGGATGAACCCATCACCAGAATTATTAGCAAGCAATTAGACGTAAAACTAGGTCTTTTCACCAAAGAAGAACTCGACTTGGTTCTCAGAAGAATTAAAAATAGGAAAGCGGCAGGGCTAGACGAGATCCCCCCAGAAGTGTGGAAGACTAGACAATTTGACGATATACTGCTCCGGCAATGCAACGCAGTCTATAGTCAAAATAGGATAGAGAGATGGACGAAGGGATGCATCCTTCCATTCCCTAAAAAAGGCGACCTCGGACTAGCCAAGAACTACCGAGGGATAACACTTACATCCATAGCAGCCAAAATCTACAATGCCCTACTACGAAACCGCATAGAACCCAAAATAGACAACATCCTTAGGAAAAACCAAAATGGCTTCCGGAGAAATAGATCCACAACCTCACAAATACTGACCATCCGTAGAATCCTGGAAGGCGTTCGGGCATAAAACTTACAGGCGACATTACTATTTGTCGACTTTACCAAGGCCTTCGATTCCATACACAGAGGGAAGATGGAGCAAATCCTACTAGCATACGGCCTACCAAAAGAAACAGTTGCAGCGATAATGATTCTCTACAGAAACACCAAAGTGAAAGTACGTTCACCAGATCGAGACACGGAATACTTCGACATTGTTGCAGGAGTACTACAAGGAGACACACTAGCCCCGTACCTCTTTATCATGTTATATATATATATAATTTTAGACCTGTTTGATTAAATTAGACATCTGGGTGGAATGAATTCAAAAAGTTGTCATATTTTCCCCCAAGTACTTTCAATCCCAGCTTGAGCCATCTTCAAGGGAACATGGTGAGTCATATGTTTATCTGAAGGGTCAGAGGAAGAACAAGTAGGAAGGGAATTTGCAAAATTTTACTGGAGGTAAGAGGAAGATTTGCCCTGATAAATGTTAAAGGTTTTTCAGAACATGCCTGCTACATTTGAAATTGGTCTTGTTTAGTTAAAGTTTGTTGATCTTTATTTAGAGAGCTTCAAGAATTTGGAGTTTTTTAAATTTTTTTCTTTGTGTAATGTGGAGGTATTTTCAGTTAGACAGTATTGTAATGAGGGTCCGCCCTAGGACCTATTTGAACAATTTCTACATTGCTTACATATGTATATATAAAGTTTACATGTTTATTTTTAGATATTTAAATGCCCTTATTGAATATTAAATAAAGAATATTCTTTCTTGTTTAAAATAAAATTTAAAATTAGATAATGTCTTTTTCATATCTTCATTTCAGATATACTTGCACTAGCAGAAAGTATTCGGGAATTAACTTTGCTCACCCGAAAAGCCCGCACAGCATCTTGGTGTGCACTTCAGATAGCTGGTAACAACTATTCTGTGATTTTTCCCAATGAATCAACTGATAAGTCTTTGTCTGCTATCTCATCTCTAACTGGAGACTACAAAAAACTGACCAGTGCTGTAAATATGGCTAGCAAGAGCTTAGAAATGTTGCAACTGAAAGGGGCAATGACCAGTGATGTTGGTGGAGCAACAAATGGGACTACCATTGGGAATGTTCATAGATCAATGGCTCTTTCAGCCAGCTCTATACCAAATGCTTCCTAAAAGAATCTGCTATCATTTAAAGCTGCTTTCTTTTTTTTTATGTTAATCTTTTTTCTTTTCATTTTTTTTTCCTTTTCCTCTTTCCAGTTTTTTCCCCTATTTATTTTAGCACTTGGGAATTCACATTTCTGAAAAGCTCTTAATATCTAAACCTTTTTTTGCTTATTCAGATAGAGCCATATCATATTTTTATTATCTGCTTACCAAGTCTATCCACCATGTCTTTCTTTGGTTAAAGGATTTATCTTTTTGAAGCTTCTTAACTTTTATTTATCTATGCCTCAATTAGCTGAATCTGCCAACATATTATTTGTAATCCTTCCATGATTTAAAAATTGTTCTTTTTTTTCTTTTTCCTCTTAACTTTCAACACTTCAGATTATATTCAAAACTCGTAAACCTAAAAATCTTGTTAATTATTTGTCTCTTTAAGTTTACTAACATTGTTCATATCTGAACAATTCCAAATATTTCTTCTAGTCATATTTATTTTTCCTGTGATATTTTTTCACCTCTGGAAATTTATTAGTTATTTGAATGGGCTCCATGACAATACTCGGTTCTCAAAACTCATTATTATTATTATCAATTAGGCAATGGTAGATCTTTTAGTAATCACTAAAAAAATTTCAATCTTATAATTTTTTTCTCTTTTAAAAGTTAATACCTGTATCTTTGCCTTATATGTTAAATCAGTCTATTTCTAAAGTAAATTTAATAAAAATAATCAGTTACTAATTAAGATTTTTATTATATACCAAATAATCCATAATTACTTTTTCTTATAATTCTTCCTCTCTAAACCTGAAACTACATTTATATAATACTTTAATAAACCATTGTCTTCATTAGTGGCTATTATTTTCTCATGTAACCGTCCTCTTTTAATTCTGTTGATTTAGCTATTCAGAGATGTGCACCTTTCCTGGATGCTTTCTCTTCAACATTACAATTGTCACAATTCTTAATACTGCTTTTCCCTCCCACTTGTTATATTTTTACTTTCATTTATTTTACAACTCTCTTCATTATACACCCCCTCTAATATTTAAAAAAGAAATTTTTACCAATAATAATTGAATTAAAAACATTAAATTTCTAAAGTTATATTTTGAAGGTTCGAAATTACCTAAAAGGCCTCTATATATATTTGCCAGGAACATTCTTTAGAGGAAACAATAAGGTATGTGTATGTATGTATTTGCATATAGTTGTATATACATGCATACTCACTCTATTTCTATGATGTTTTTGAAAATTACTTAAAACATTTAATGCACTGATTTCATATTTGGGGTATAATAAAGATTGTTTTTTTTTGTTTTTTTTTTATGCTTATATAATAGTTTTCTGTTGAATTTTTATCCAACATTCCATACCATCACATCCAGTGTGATGTCATTCTTCTACTGTCTAAGGCAGAATCAAGGTCTTTTTAGTATGTATATGAAATGTTTTAAATGCCTATTTGTATTTTGAATACAATCAAAATTTGCTTGAGCACATTTTGAGATGCTATTTGCAGACTCAGTAATTTTTAATGGAAAAATCCTTTTTGCAGATTATTGCAATTTTAATATAAGATTTTTGTTACTTCTACATTTCCTTACATTTTCATGATGAAATTGTACTTCAAAATTTATAGCTACTTGATTCTATGCATTTGATTTTTTTTTTCTGTTGTATTATTAAAATTTCTGTCCTATTTGAAAACTTTTTTCTTCAAGTGGCTTCAGTACACTACAATTTCTTGTTCTAGTTGTTATCTTTGCTGCTTCTGATTTTTAATTTACTGGTTGGTTATCTCACATAAATGATTGTCATATTTCCCAAGTTCTCTCTCTTTGTTTTTTTGGGTTTTTTTTGAGACTTTCAATCTTGTTTGCTGTTTGTAATCTATCTGCTAATTCATACTTTCATTATGCTGCCTGGAGTCACCCCACAACTCCCATTATATTCTCTCTTCAACCACATATGCTCCCCAAATAAAGTTGACGGTTTATATTTTTCTATCTTGTTCACTGCTGTGTTGTTTTGATATTCTGTTGATTTGGAGAGTACATTTCCCTATTCACAATTAGTCTTTTCTCTTATACTGAAATACATAGTTTTGTAACTATGAATATATATAATCTTCATGTAAATTTTCATATCATCTGCATAACTTGCTTATTTATTTTTAATTTATTTCTTATTTTTACTTATTTATTTTTAGAGGAATGAATAATTTCCTTATATTCAAATTGTTTTCTCCATTTCTTCAATAGAAGAAGATATTTTTCTAACTTGAAAATATATCCGGTTTCAAGATACTGACTTGAGAGATTTGTTTCTTCAATAAACTACTATGTAGTGATGTACTACTTAAAAGATGTTGAGAAGGATCTTGTTAGGATTTGTGCATTTGTAAATTTTTCCTTTTTGCTTGATTTATTCATTCCTCTTTTCAATATTTCATTCATATGATATATATATAGCATATATTTCATATTTTATGCTTTTGCCTACTCTTTTGTTTGGATTTATTTTCATTATTTTTTAACTGCTACAGACTTCAAAGTTTTGCAAAGAATTATAAATATACTATGTATATCTAAATTTTATGTAATTGAGTTTATTTATCTAAATTCTGATCTCTTGTATAGTTAGAAATTTTATTATCTCTTACACTTTTTTTAGGTTAGTTTTTTTGCTTTCTATTTGTGTACACACTTTCTTAGAGCCCTTTTTTGTCTTTTTAATCAACACTCATCACTATTCAGTTAAGGTATTTATTGAAACTAATAATTATATATATATATATATATATATATATATGGCACATTTTTCAGATTTTATCAGAGTACACTTTTACCATTAACTCATTAAAGCCATCAATGAAAATTGAATTGAAATTTGCTGAATTATTTACTGAGGTAAAAAAGCCTTTTTGTACCAGAGATTCAAATATAGTCTCTTTCTCTCATCTCCTTAAATTGAATATTCTTGAATTTACAATTACTTTTTTATTTTTATTTTAGTTCTTTGCTTCATTTTTCTTTTTCTTTTTTTCATTCAAAACATTTGGATGTGAAAATAGCATGTGCCAATATCTTTTCATTCAATTTAACATAATGAGGATTTTCTCACAACTTTCTGATATAAATTTACTTTCATAGATATTTGCATTAGTTATAACTATTCCTTTTCACCACATAGAACATGTAACACTTGGTATCAATTTTGTGTGTACCTAAGTATGTTTAGTTTATTTTTTCTTTTGCTATGGAGCATGAAAAAGAAATCTTCTTATTATTATCATCATTACTACTACTAAAAACTTAACCTTTCTAGTGTTAGAGATAATTTTTCACTTATTTATAAGACATTGTTGTATGCATGCTTTTGTTTTTATTCTCTAGTGTGAATATATTGGTTTGGCTGTTAATTATGGAATAGAGTGCTTATTAATATTTATTTTAGATGCATCCAATGTAACTTATGTGCAAAATGGTTTTATTCATTAAATATTTAAAAAAAATCCCTACTGGACAGATTATTTGTTGTATTAGCTCAATGATTCCAATACAATGCTTTAATAGTTGCATTGTGTGTGTGTGTGTGTGTGTGTGTGTGTGTGTGTGTGTGTGTGTGTGTGTAACAAAATGAAAATGTTTACATTTCGATACTGAAATTATTATTCTTATTAGAGAAGCCAAATATATTTTAGAATAAACTGAGTGTTCAATTGTTGTAGGGCTGTTACCAAATATGCTGTGAGAAGAAAGTTGTTGTTTTGAATAATTCTGATGAAGTAATTTTATCACTTTTGACCTGTAAAAATAATGACTGCTTTCTTTAAAAGAATTAGCTGTTGTAGAATATAATTTGTTTAAATCATTTAATAAGCTTTAGTTTTGTTATAATATATAACCCAGTTTTATCTTTGATCCAAAATCTTGCTTATATTTAATTTGATTCCTTTAAAACTTTTATTTATTTACTTTTTTTTCTTTTGCCACTAGTGATTACAAGTCACTGTACTTTTAATCAAATTCAAAGAAAAAAAATCCTTTTAGATGGTTATTAATAATCATCTGAAATAACATTTACTTGAGAAGTATGATTCTTCTCTTCAAAAAAATCTGTATTTTCTCAACTAAAATTTTTTATGTAATATCTTAACAACTTTTTTTATTACTGCTGGTAGAAATATTTTGTTTCCATTTGTGTTATTTGTTGTTTTTATGTTAAATTTTGGCTGTTTTCATGCTGTATAATTTTGTGTGTCTGAAGAAATATTCAAATTATTAATTGCACTAATACTTCACAAAAATGTATAAAAGCTTTAGCCACTTTATAGACAATGCTAAAGATTAACAAATCCAAATATCATCATCTTATGATATATGAACTGGTTTTAGAAAAGCCATTTTTTCTTTATATTTTTCCATTGATATTCATGCTAATGTTAATAACAACCAGAACACCTAAAGCTTGTAATATTTTAGTATTTTTAACATTTGTTCAAATTTCTACCACTGATTTAAAAAAAGAAAAAAAAAAAAAATAGTGGATCTACTTTTTCTATGTGTAGAATATTTCTTGATTTGTCACAATGCCACATAGTCCAGGTTAAAAGTGTGGTAAAGGTAACCCAAACATTTTTAGACCTTATTTTTCCAATGTGGGTATCATTGAGGAATGAGAAAAGTTGGTAAATGGGCCAAAATTTTTCTCTTTTGCATTGGAAAAATAAGGTAAAAAAAAATGTTTAGCTTCAGGTTAGCCTAAGCATGCTTTTAATCTGGACGAACAGACTTTGTGTGCAAGGTAACTTTTTGAATAAACTTGTCATGGAGGGAAAAAAGGAAGTGATGAAGAAACAATGATTCCTGCTTATTTATTTATTTTTTTTTTCAATGATGAGTCTAGCAAGAAGAAAACTAATTAATCCAACCCAGAGCTTTGCAGCAAAGACTGACATGTAAGAAATATGATCACACAAAATTCCTACTTAATGGGGAAAAGCAAATAAACTGTTTCTTACCATATATTATCATCCAGACAGTCCTCAATCTGTTCATTTGAATTTGCTTTACAAAGTCCTAAATAATAATAATAAAAACACCTACCTGCCTTCTGATATGTACAATTTCAATGTCATAGTATGCAAATCTGTATATTGTCAGCATTGTTCTTTTTAGACTATTCTGCAGGCTACCTACAAATGAGATTATTACAGGTGCTGTGGTTGTGTTTTTTCTCTTTTGTCTATTTTACAAATATTATAAAGATTCAAAGAGAACTTAGCAATTCCTCTGAGCTTTATGAAATACAAGTATCCTGCCTGTCATAAACATTTTTTCTTTTCTTTATCATTTGATGTATCAACAATTGAACATTGGTCAATGTTTAACTTTTTCCTTCGTCCAATCACTATATTCTATAGTCTTCCTAGCATATGACCTGTCCACACCACCATTTATAGGTTCACTATTTTTTCATCTTTTTGATAGTGTCAACATTTGCATGCATTAAGTTTTATATATATATATATATATATATACACACATACATACATACAAATAGAACATTATTGGCCTGATAAATTTTTATTTTGTTTATTAATTTCTATATTATATTAGAGATTTTATCTTAAAAATATCAACATTTTAAGTCTAAATGTTCTTTTCTAGTGATGTAATTGTCTTAAACTATATTCAATGAAAAAAGAGGCAATGTTGCTTCCAGAAGTGTTTTTTTTTCTATGTAAAGTATATGGCAGTTTGTTTATTTTTATTTAAATATATTACTATTTGCCATCTCTATGTTTCTTATACATTTTGTACAAAAAATAATCTTAAAGTTTCGAATGTCAATAAATACACATAAGCCCAAAGGGGTGTACTATAGAATAAATGGTGAATATCACATTTACTGGCTAACCACTTACCAGCTCACCTCAAGTTTTCATGGGTGTAAAATTTGGTTTTCCTGTTACCTTAAACCAAAGAATATTAACTTTATCTACACTACTATCCAACCACTCAGGATGTGTTTCTTTAAGATAGTAGCATGATGTCAGTCTATTAAAATAATAAAAATACTTTTTTTTTCTCCTTTGTGAAGATTTAAATACTGAGTTTTATACCATCTGAAAACTTCCATATTAGTTTGTGCAATGAGGAAATTATAGAGGTGGTTATTCCTAAGCCTGTTAATGTAATTGTGACCAAAGAAATTGTCAGTTAAAGTATATAAGGGACTAATCTAATGCTTATATTTTATTATTTTTATACTCTAATAATAAACATTAATCCCAATTTCTGTTATATATATGTATGGGTTACTGCTAGAAAATCTTAGAATCAGCAGATGACTCCAAATCTTTTGGTTTTTATAGTAAATAACTCCACAACTTTCAAAAAGATTAATCTTCTTAAATAATGAGACTTATTGGTAACTTAAACATTTGAAAATCCTGGAAAATGTGGAACAGTTGGTTATTTATAATGATCTTATTTCTAGAAGAAAAATTTTTAAAAATAATTATGATAATTGAAATTGTCATAAGATTTATTTAATTTTCACACTAAATTTTTGGAGTGTACATATTGTATATTAAATAATGCAGAAACACCCAGTACATTCCTCTGTTTATGATAATTTGTTTTTCAGATTTTCCATTTTGTCTTTGGAAAAAAAAGTCTACATTTTTTAAACATTGAAATGGTGTTCACTATTTTGGCTATTTTATTGTTTGCCTTTCCTTCTGATCTGATTGACCAGTTTATATTATAGTTGCTAATGTTAAATGTTTTTGTATACCTATCAATTTAGGGGAATGTACATCATGATTCTGTGAAGGCAATACCACTTATAACAACTTCATAAAAAATGTATCTTTCATTTCTTATGGTTGAAGAAGAAAAAAAACACTTTAAAGTAAACTCACAATTTCTTAATGTTCTTTATTAAAAACAATCTTATATTTTCCTTTTTTTTCCATAAATTTTTTTCTTCAGTTAATATGAAATCCAACTTATAAAAGATACTTTTATGTATCTTTACCTGATTTTCTATTAAACAACTAAATTAACTACAACTTTTGCATAATACACAAGTTATTAGAGCCAGATAAATGCACTAAATAATGCAAATAAAATTTTTCATTTTTATTTGATTTTCTTAACTTTCTAAGTTTGAATTACCAAAAAATATTTGCTTGTTGATAAAATTATTTAGTAAGGATGACTGTTAGAAAATGGTTTCAAATCATACCGACAACATGATGTATAATTGTAAAGAATTTAAGATTTAACAGCTTTAAATTTTAGTACTTTTTTATTTATTTATTTTTTTTTTTTTAGTATTCATTATTACATAAAAATGTACTCTTCTAATTTATTATAAAATTTTTTAAACATTTACACACTTATTTCCTCATTCATGAATTATTTTCTTACTGAGATAGTTTAATGAATCAAACTAAATTGTTTTTTTTTTTCTGATAAAAAATGTCATTATTCTGCATAATGTTAAATAGTTTTGCAAAAAAATAGCATTTTACATTTTATCAATTAATAGGAATAATTTGAAACTGATATTCTCTAGTTATAATTATATTTTGATGTTGGATTTCATAAATTAACTTTTAAGAATAAGTTTGTCCATATTTTTAAATTCCAAATATTTTTAAAGCATCAAAATATTTTTTCTGAAGTTAAATGTATCATAAAATCAACTCCATAAAAATCTTAGGAAATAATGAACTGATTTTTATCTAAAACACATTAAGACCAAAATTCTTGGAAATGCATTTTGATGAACAGCTAGCATATTACAGTTATTTGCATTAACCCACTAAATTAAAGTAAAATTATTTTGGTTGTACCAAAGGTATTTCTTAGATTGGACGAGTGATGACTTGAATCTTGTATGTAAAAAGAACTAAATAGAAGTAACTTTATCCAATCTTTATGTTATAACTAATGATCTTCATTACTATCCTACATGTTGCACTCTTGTCTGTGTAGTCTGCAATAATCTAAAGAGCAGGGAATTTTTTGTAAAGAACCATTGAATATGTTATGGTTCTTAGAAATCTGAATATTTTTGGTAACATTCTTCTTTGTGTCGTTAATGTTAACTTATAAAGTGTTAGCTCATTCAGGAAATTCTGTATCCTTTAAAGCAGTGTTTCTAAACACTTTCTTCTGTGTGGCCCATTTTTTTGTATGAAAAAAATATTAGGCTCATATAATCACAAATAGAAATTTCATATAACAGGAAGTACATTTTATTTATGAAAGAAAATATAAATTCTAATAATTACACTGCTCCTGGTACCCATCTATCAGCTTGTCTAGTTGAACTTACAAACATAAGATGTAAGTCTGCATTCTTTTGAATCTGCAATAAATTACATTACTTTGTGACTACATCATTTACTGTATTTGTTCCTGGCCCATTTGTTTTGAGAATCACTGCTTTAAAGGATATCGGCAATTATGGCCCTCTGCAGCCTCCAGATTGTGACTTATTAAAACTAGTTTGTTATTATCTTAGATAAAAGTATTATCTTGTGAAAAGTAGTTTAATCTATCCTTGTGTTTTCATGTAATAAATTAACAGTTAATATAAATGAGTCTTTTCTACCTGATATTGTTGACATAATGGTTTCACATCAAATGTTTTAACCACCAGACTTAATCTGATTTGGATCCTTAGTCTTTTTGACAGTTTTTCTGCAGAATATCTGGAGGTGTAAATTTATGGAAAAATTTACTCAAAATGAACTGAATAAAAGTAACATTATCCACTCTTTACTTAGGCTATAAACTAATTTATAAACTATACCTTTAATTCTTAGTTTTCTATTTTTCAATGATTTATCCTGTGCCAATGTTTTTAAGAAATACAAACTAGATAACTAATGCAGTGTAGTTAATGCCTCTTCATGACTCATGATGAACTTCACCCTCCTCCTCCAGCAAAGGAGGATTTTTTTTTTTTTTTTTTTTTTTTTTTGTATATTTTTGACAAATGATTTGTTGATTGTGTTTGGCTCATTTTAAATATTTAACAAAAAAGATGCAGAGTTAATTACAAATCATTGTGTGTTTCAAACTGATGTATTGTGCTGCAGAAATCTGTAGCTTTTGATGAAAAGTAAGAGTTACTATTCAGAAAATCTAGTGATATTTTGAACATTTCAATCTTCAGATTGTAATGCCAAATTATCATTTGACAGCTTTCTCACAAATTCAGTTGGTTGTGAATCACAATATCATCAAGCTATTATTACTTTTTGAGACTTCCTTCAAAGAAATTTATTAAAACCTCAGGAAATACTTGTATAAAGAAATGAATGTAAAATTGAAGACATTAGTTTTTCATTTTGAAATTTTCTCTTGCTGAGTATCTTCTTTTTCTTTTAGTATAAAAAATACATTCATTTTTAATCTCTCAAAGATTGAAATTGCAGCAGTAAATTTCTTGAATAATCAGCATATTGAGTATGTTATTATTTAAAGGAACAAAATATATTCTTACAAAGGAAACGTCTTTAGTAATAATTATTAACCATTGGAGTCAGTATGTTAATATATTTATTTAGTTAAAACTTGCGTGTGGGTATAATACACACACACCCACAAATGTGTCATTAATTGCTAGTCAGACTTTAAAAAAAAAAAAATTTATTTTCAAAGATTTTTTTACTTATTTCTGTGACTCTGAATGTTAAGATCGCCCTATGTTTGAATATCATTAGTTTTCTGAATAGTATCTCATAGTTTGAATGCAGTTAGTTTTGGAGTTGGCTTCCCTATTATTGTGATACCACTTTCTTGTTATTTCACATCTTCACTACTTTTTTAATAATCTTGAAGCAACTGACTTTGACTTGCTTGAATCTCACAGTTACAGCATTTTGTGGTCTCTGGACATTTTATATTATCGAATATTATTGTCATAGAGAAATGTATGATGATTTTTTTTTGCCAAAAGTATCAAATCTTTATATTGCATTGTGTTAACCCCAATTCTTACAGAAGTTTGCATCAACAACTTGCATTTATTCATTATCAGTAGTGAAGGAATTTATATATATTTTGCTATCCAGTTGAAGTGCACTTGTAAATAATTTTTATTTTATTTTTTATTTTATTTTATTTTATTTATTTTTGGTGGTGCATAAGGGTGTATGCTGGAATGTATGTAACCAAGTTTCTATTTTTCATAAAATGTATTTTTGTAGGGGTTAGATGCTGGATGATTTTAAAAGTCTATTTATTGGCATTGGTTGGATAATTCAAGAATTTGTCAATGTTCAACATTTTGTGGGTTTGCTAAGGGACTTTTTTCCCCATTTTTTTCTGAACCCATATGTTCACTTTTTTCATTTTGTGGGCCAGTACAATAGTAGGAATATTTTTCACTTGTTGATGTTCTAGCAGCATGAATGTATTATTTGTATCTAAAAACAATTTTGCTAATGTAAATGAACAAAAGGTACACATGGTTAATTGTGCTATGCACCCATCCCACTTTCTTCTTTTTTAACAGATTGCTGTTGCTAGCAATTGGATTGAAAAATTTTTTTAAAAATCTTTTTTTTATATATCCATGTGAATTTGCTTCCGACTGGACTGTTGTCAGAGTGTGAGATGGTATTTTACATGATGCCATAACAATATATAGATTTCTGGTGAACTTAAATTTTTTCTCTTGTTCTATTTCCCTATTTATATATATCACTTGATATATTTAACTGGTAAATTATCTCCCACATTTTCACTGTTAGAATTCTAATGACAGTCATTTTTATTAACTATCAAGGATTTTTTTAATGTATATTAACACTTCTCTGTTCTCCACTCTCTCAGAATTATGCTTAAATGTTTTGATATTGTGTATAGTCATTTCCCCATTGACACTGAAAATGGGAATTTGATAAATTACTAAGTAAGTCCTTCACCGAAATGGCTCCAGGAATTGAACCGTAGACTTTATGATTTTCAATCCCATGTTTTTAATAAATTAACTATTAAAGAGAAAAAAATTTAAGTCTTAATATCAAAATTTAGCTTGTTAACTTATTACTTGTATGGCTATTATTATTACAACCCTTATTCTATTTCTCTTTTGAAGCACATATTCTGATCAGAGTATTTGAGATTAGATGCAGTTGCAATATACATCTTCATTATATGAATTGATTTATAAAAATTGTCAATGAATTAACTGGTATCATGTTTGAAGTCATGAATGCTATTATTGTTAGTCATGGATACTTTAATTCCCATGTCATAGAATTTTTTTTTTTTTTTTGTTTATTTATTTTATTTTTAAAAAATAGTTTCTCTCAAAGCAAAGTAAATTTTTAAACATCTACACCTCAGAAACAGTAGATCAATTTGGATACACAAATATTGACTAAAGCTTTTAATGTATAACATTTTCATAAGATTTGGTGAATAACTTCTTTTTCTGAATTGACATTAGGTTGTGTTCAATCCTGTATATATTATAAAAAAAAGCATTATTCTGCTGAAACAAGTCTGGTTTTATGACAATAATTGCTACTATTGACTGAATATCACTGCCATCACTTCTTGTGATTTCTTGTCAAATTCAATATTTCTTTATCTTAGCTATCATGTATTTTTTCTTTCTAATTTATTTCTAGTCTTTAAGGAAAATACTCAACACTGTGACCATTACTTTTTAAAACACACTCCCATTTCATGATGAAGAGTTTCTTAAACTAGTTTTGAATCAATTTTCATTTCCAAAAACTATTTACTGTATATGAACACTCATTATTATTTTCTCCATATAGAGCTAAACAAATACAAAAATAGAAATTGAGCATTTGAATTATGAGCTCTTCATCTATGTGCTGTTGTCATGTGTGCCATTTTCTAAAGAAAAAAATAACCTCAGTAGACTCTCAGAATTTCTCTTTGCTTTTCTACACATTAATTTCAATACAAACTCATTCAGATTTCTTGTGTTTGTAAAAAAAAAAAAGAAAGAAAAACGGTTAAGAATCAAAATTGAAGTAATTTCTTCTATTTTAGTGAACTTTTTTTTACAGCCAGTGGTGAGTCCCAAATAGTTTGATGGTGTATTTTTTCTATTTATAACAACTTAAACAAAAAGGTGCTTACTGGTTTTATTGAAAGCAAAACAAGCAGTTTATGAATATCTATTTCCAGTGTCAGGTTGTGAGACACTACAGAGATATTAGTGTATACAAACTTTCAGAATTTTTATTAAATTCTACTCTTTAGATATTTATTTTTTCTTGTTGATTATAAAATGTAAATTTATCATGCTATTTTAAACCTTTTTTTTTTTCCAAATTTGAACATTCAAACAGTTATTTAAATATAATTGTTAATTATAATTTAAAAAAATAGAAAGTTGATTTTCAGTACTCTGTATTTCTTAAATATATTAAAATCATACCATATTTTTATTTATGGTTAATTCCTGTTTAGTAATTAAATAACTTTTCCCGTAAAATTTAGAAACAGGAAAATGTTAAGTCTAATTCACCTTTTAACTTGTATCTTCTGAATAGAAAGAAAACCAAATCTAATGGCTTACAATATTAGGACTCCACCTTTTTTTTTTTTTTTTTTTTTTTTTTCCAATTCTGATCAGACCAGGAACCATTAGAACTAAAGCCAGCTTCAAATATTCCTTTTATTTGCTGCTTCAATTCACTGTCATAAGAATTTAAATATTTTCAAATGCCATAAATGAAGTAAAGTTTTAACAAAATTAATGAACCACAAATTTATTTTGAGAAAGAAATTTAAAAAAATATATTCAAAACAAAGTCTTAAAATTAAACCTTTTGGTTATTTCAATTGTTAAGGGATAAAAATAAGACCTTTAGTTAATCTTCAATGTGCTCCTCTTTTCAATAAGGATTTTTTGCTTTAATGAAAACATTTAGTGTTTGTTGTTTGGTGTTGAATTTTTATAATCTTGCATTTCCAAATTGATGGCCATTTACTTTTTACCCATGCAGTTGTTTATCTTCCTCCTCCTCCTCCTTCCTTTCTACAAAGAGATCAGTTCTTGTTTTTTTTATAAAATTAACTGATCCATTTTCAACTATTTTAAACCCTTTTTCAATATGGTAGATCATGAGCACACCCTTATGATGGTGTACCTATAGGGCAATACTGTCTATAATAGTGTTTGTCTGTCCGTCCAGTGTAAGTATGTATGCCTCTTCACACAAATCAATTGAAATGCAAGAAGACTTTTTCTTGTTCTATTTAATCCAAACTACACCATTGTTGGTCTTATTTTTAAAACTTCAATAGACGAGTTGATGGAACTTCAAAATTTGACTATTTTAATTATGTATATTTAGAGGAAAGATTGAGAAGCAGATGCTAAAAACTGATCTTTTTTATTTTTATTCATTTAAAGTTATAGAGGAAACATTTAATTTTCACAAGCATTTTTGACAATGCGGAGACTAAATATTACCCTTGCATGAAATCTTATTACTCTCTTCTTTCACTTCTACCAAAAGCGTTTTTCTTTATCCGTTAAGATTGTTGTCCTCTTTTAAATGCAATTAGCTATTTATACAGTTTGTCACATGTTCCTTTTTAAAGAAATTTTCTGCTAGTAGCAAATTTAATTTTGTTCCTTTTACTTGTTGCTTACAGTTTTCACAAAACAATTATTTTTATTTCTTTATGTGTGTGTGTATGAAATTCTTCTCTTGCAAAGCTTATAGGTTTATCTTTTATTTTCAGTTCAAAATTCTAAATTCCAATACTGCAACTTTTTGGTTTTTCTTCAAATTCTCTATGATCTTTCTTAAGCTTCTATCTGGTCTCTGAACAAGTGCAAATATTATTTTCACTTCATGAATACCGGTGATTCTTTCTGCTTAGTAAAAGTGCAACTGGCAGATCTCATTCAACTATGAGCAACACATCTACGCAATGATAATTTTTGCAAACAAAAACAGCATCCTATCATCTGACAATCATTTTTGCATTGCGTGTTTGAGCTGCAACTAAAGAAAAAAAAATGTAACACTAATGAAATCAAGTAGTCCCCTCCCCTCTTCAGCACATAACTGTATGACACAGTATGATTTTTGCCAGATTCAAGCCCATTTGCATAAAATCTAATCTTTTTGTTATCATTGCAGGCTGTTATTTTTGTGCATAAAGTGATTTCTGCACTTTAGAAAAAGCAACAAAAAAAAAAAAAAAAAAAATGACCAGCTTTGTCTTCCAAATTTCACTCTTTGTGTTTTTTTATTGCCCATAGCAGTTTCTCTTTGTCTTGCTTAAAGATGATGAAGATTCAGTCATCTTATTTCTCAAGCGATCTTTGAGAAGTTTCTTCAGGTCTCTCTCTTTTCCCCGTTTGCTTGACTGGCCCCATTTTATAAATGCCATCTTGACACGTGTAAATAATTTTGGTATTTTTTAAATTATTAGGTGCACATTTTGTTTCGCTGTTGTTTCCTCCTTGCAAAGTTTAAAACTGAATGTCTTTTATTATTTTAACTCAGTTTTTCAAGTCTCATAGAAATTTCAATTTTACCTCAACTATCCATTTGATAATTGTCATCTTTTCTACAATTTTATAAAATTAAAGGAAAAAAAAAAACTTTTATATTTCATTCATTTATCTTTATTTCACTTACATTGGCAGAAGCTGTAGTCATTTTCTTAGCTCAGCTATATATGAAATTTTAATGATCACACACACATTTTGTTTGATTCATTTAATCTTAATCTGCTGTAATTTCTATGGGGAGAAATGCTAGCAAAATATTCTTTGATTATCTTTGGGGCCAGTAAATACAAAAGTTATTAAGATTGTCTTTTGTAAATTCTTTTTCTATTCTAAGCTACAAATATTTTCACACTCTTTCCTTTTTTTTCTCTTGTATTGTGTAAATCATTTCATTCTGTTTTCTTTTTAATATTTCAACAAAATTTCTTGCCATAAGATTTGGGTGTATCTATTTTTGTTCTGAGTCTGCAAATTCCTCTTTCCAAACTTACTTGACTGTGTGTTCCACTTTATTCAAGTTGCACTTGATGATCCCAGACTTTAGGGCTGAATGGGTTTATATACATTGTGCAGGTAAACGAAAGTGATACAATAAATTTACTTGTGTTTACTGGATCCATTTTATTAGAAAAGCTGTATAACTTTTTTTTCTGTTGCTATATTAAATTATTTTGTCTAGGCAGGGATTACAATAGTTTACAGAAGGTTATTCAGCTTTAAACATTTTTTTATTAAATTATTGTTTATAGAAAAGGGAAGAATGTTAATATTCATTTGTTAATAGACAGTTTTCTTTTGTTGAAAGATGTGTGTGTGTAGCTGCTGAAAGAATCATTCTCATGGAATGTATGCATCTGCTACCATTTGCATGAGTTTTCTATTCTATACTTCTGAAATTAGCAGCAGAAAATTTAAGCTTTTATATTTTTTTTGGCGGTGTTAAAATTGGTAGTTAGAGAATCTGAATATAGAATTACAACTAAGCTACCTCACTTTGCTTAAAAAAAGCCTAATTGCTCAAGGCTGGGATCAACTTGGAAGTTAGCTTTTCTAAAACCTCTATATACTATAAACACACTGAAAGAAAGTGAAATGAAAAGAATTCTTGCACTATTATTTCTGGAAAATAGACTGTCTAATGGATCCTGGTCTTGGCAAATTATCAGTGACATTTTTGTTTGAGTAGAATCTCTATATTCAAGATGGCAGAGTCCAATTTTCTTCCACACTTTATCAACAGTCATAAGAAACATTATTTAAATTGGGCAGGAAAAGCAATGGTCCAGTTTTTAATCTTTGGTTTCTTTTTTTTAATTTTATTTATTATTCAATTTTCTGTTTCTAAACCAAGAGGAATTCAGCCATGTCCTAGAACTGGTGCTTTGAAAGAAACCTCCACCACTTCAGTGTTGTCTTTGCGTGTTCCTAATTGATACCAATGCATTCACTGTGATAGCTGTAAAGAATATGGCTGTGTCAGACCATTGGTTTACTGCTGCACAAAAAAAAAAAAAATAATAATAATAATAATAAAACTGGCTCATGAGACCAAATTATCTCACAGCTTCCTCGTCATTGAACAATAAAACTGGTGTGCTACCAATTCACAAATCTTGTCTTTTTTGTTATTACGAAGTTGTATTATGTTTTAATTTTCAGTATAAACTAATCAAGTTAAAGGCAAAAGGATTCATGAATGTATTTAAAATAAAATATAAAGCAAAAGACAAAATATTAGAAGAATTTCAACTTTTATAAATACAAATGAAAGTGGAAAGAACAGACACCACCCTTCCTCCTCAGTCTTGAATGAATGTTTACCATCTGAAATAGAATAAAAAGAAAAAAAAATTTAAACGAAACAAAATACAAGTGTAATCAGGCAAGAATGAATAATATAAATATAACAAGCTTTTTTTAATACTTACATGCCCAATCGACCATTTGCAGTAGTGACAAATCGGTTAAAATCCAACCTCAACATTAACTGGGCAATATTCTGTTGACTTGAATGAGTTTGTGAACGCAATAACATGCTAAACAGCATTCCTGTTTGATTTCGGACATCCTAGAAATGAAGCAGACAACTCTAGAGTAGCAAGACTAAATTGACTTTCATAACTTGAAATAAAAGCTCTAAACTTTTTTGAGTTATCAAATATAAATATCTAAAATCTTGGAGTGATGGTTAAGTGGTAAAAGCGTTGGATTAGAAATTGAAGAAAATAAAATATTCAACCCAGTTCATTTTGCTTCTTACTGTAGAAGAGAAAATGGCTTATCTCCAGAAAAAAAGAAACATGGCCACACCAAAGTCATAATTTGAAACATGAGCTCGGATCTAAGAGATGTGGTGAGATTAGGTAGCAGTGTATGCAAATTTCCCCAAACATAGCCACACAATTAAAGACCACAAACAACAGAACAGTTTTTTGCCTTCAGAATGCTACTGTATTTTACCCAATAAAGAGAAGCTTAACAATATTATGCTGCAACAGAATATCAGTCAAATAAGTTAAGGTATGGGATTGTTTTTGAGGTGATACACCTTAACACAGAATCACTGATATCTTCTACATTAGTTTGCAGCAGTCAATCTGAATGGACTGGTTAGAGTCTTATGAAATAATTGCCTTTACTCTCAGGACACATGAGATCAGAAAACAAATTGATGACTAGACTCTTTTCAATGGCATGAAATTTGTTTTTAAAAGACAAACTACAGAAAAATATTTTACATTTTCTCTACAAAGTTATTTGCACAAAAAGTGCATTAATAGTGAAAGTTAAAAACTTTTGTTTTCAGTTCCAATTTCTTACATTCTATCCATTTTAATAATTTGAGAAAGCTTTAAAAAAATCCAACCCAAAGAACAATTCAATAAAAGTAGTTTAAAATTGATTTGAACCAAAGCAGACATGGATCAAATAGTAAAACAGGTTACCTTTCTGATGGATGCAAGTAGTTTTCTCTGATGTGGATTCAATTCACCAGATGAACTGTTCTTAATCAAATTACAAAATGACAAACAAGTGGACAGCAGATCATCTAGAAGATGGTTCTAGAAACAAAAGAAAGAAATGAACTCGGAATTACATAAGAAAATTTAGTTAACATTCGTTATAGTCCAAGTTAAAAGTATGGCAGGAGTAATGTTAAGCCAATTGGGCAGGAATAAAAAAAGTTTTGGTAAATGGGCCAGGCTTTTATACCTGAATTGGATAAAATAAAGTCTAAAAAGGTTTGGCTTTGGGTTACTCTTCTGTACTTTTAACCTGGACGATATGAGGTGATAATTATCATCTAAAATTTTTAAAAAGTCTTGCATCTGACAATTTTTATTTTAAATCTACTGTTTCTGTTTGGAGATGTATAATTTTTGTAGGGTCATGACACTTGGCTTTTTTGACTGTTCAATAGAAAACATATCTTTTTTTTTATACAGACATCTGGAAATTAAAGGTCAAAAATTGATTACAACTTCTATGCAAATAAATGACTTAAAATGTTATGATAGAAACCAATTAATCTTCTCTAATAGTTAACTTACTCTTAGATGCTTATCGCAAAATTATTAATAGGATGAATGAATCCCTAACCTACAGTGGCTAATGGTTTATACAGATTATTCAATGACTTTTTTAAAAATAAAGTTTCATAAAATGTTTTTTTAAAGTTCAACAAAATCTAATTTAAATAATACCAGTTTTTTTTTTTGTTATCAAAATTTGAATTGAGTTGTTAAAAGTTTGGTACATTTATTGTTTGGATGGATGTTTCTTATGACCTATTGAATCATCAAAAAATGCAGTGATACTATATACAGGCTTAGCTCTGGGAAGAGCAGAACAGAAGAAATAGGGAGAATGGAGAACAGAGACGGAGAGACATGCAGATAGTCTGAGAAGACCAAAGTCCAATAATGCAACTACCCAAGCTGTTTATTCTGCTGGGTGACTTCAATAGACACAGTACAGCATGACTATATATGATCCAACAGTATATATGGACTTCTCTTGGGATATAAAAGATGATATTTATGGAAATGACTATTTCCTTATTCTCTAGGCAAACATCTAATACAATAGTGAAAATATATACTGCTGGAAATTGAACAAAGCTCATTGAGACAAATTCAAAAACCTCTGCAGAGAAAAAAGGTTAGTTGTTTGCCACAAGTGCAGTTTGAAGAATACAGTCGGAACAAACATATAGGTGCCAGGACTTGACATGACTAGCCGATTGATCAACCACCCATCTAGCCCAGTAAAGACTAAAGTGGAGTGTTGCAAATCACTTGACCACTCGGTCGCTGAGTCTACTACCAACAGCCAACAGATGGCCTTGTTGGGAGGGGAATGGTCTTACCCTTGCGCAGTCAGTGTATTCTACAGCCCCAGCCAACAAGGTGGCTAAATATTCTGATTCATCAACTTTCTAGTCCTAAAGTAAATATAATAGTTGTGAACACTGAAAAAGGGACTAGCAAAAATAAAAATGCCAGAAAATGATACCCCCCACACACAGAAAGGACAATGTATGCTTTCTTATGTAATCGTAAACGTCTGGCCTAATTTCAAGTTTAAAGATTTGAGCCAACTCTGTATTTCTTTATTTTTTTAATATTTTGCTTATGTAAATCAACTGCAAAAATGGAAAGTCTGTAACTTAATGAATGGATTTTGTGCCTCTGCATTTACACTACCAACCTGTAAATGTCACTTGCATATTAAACAATGGTATTTGTAGATGGGCAAAATAAACAAGAAAAAATGCTATCACAACATTTTCAAATAAGACCATTCTTTTATTTTGTCATGGTCAAGTCACAGCAACAGTCCAGATTCCCTTAATTCTCTCTCTCTCTCTCTCTCATGTCACTATCAGTCATTGTTCTTGGCCAGTTTACACAGAGCTGATGAATATAAATTTTTGCTGGTCAGCCAACACTGGTGTGTCTATGTGTAGGAGTCCATAAAAGAAAATTGCCAATGAGTTTGTTTTAACTTTTTTAGCAGTGCTCCCCACCATGTCTTGCTCATCTTACCTGGGTTTGAGTTTGAGTTTTGTTTAATGGCATATCAACCTCTGTGGGTCATTTAATGCCAGAAGGGTTAAACTGATTTTGTTTTTTGTGCATGTTTTAGGATTTAGGGTGAATTTTGGTTTGTTTTATTATATTAGGCTAGATTTTAATTGGTTTGGTTTGGTTTGGTTTTATGGTATGTCATCTAGCTTTTTCTCCAGACATTTTGATAAAGTCAGAGAGGCGCAAACCTAAGGTAGTACAGCTTGGAAGAATTCCTGTTCTATTTTATCAGAGAGATCAGATTGCCATATAGTTGATAACCTATCAATAGCACTTCATGTTTTCCTATCAGTATGTTGACATTGTTTTACTATAAAGATTGAGCTTCGAAAAAAATTACCATACCAAATGCTCTGTCAATGAGAATCGAAGGCTGAGAAAATAGAAGTTTAAGATGAACTGCAATAAAATAATCCTTCAGAACATGGGACTGATAAGCCAGTATTATACAAAACAAACTTTAAAAAAAGGGCAATAAAAATAAGCATTTTTTAGGGTGTTGGTGATCTGCACATTAACCAGAATTCCAGATTAAGTGAAAGGAAAACTTTAAAAATAAATAAGGGATCAAAATTTGAACGTTTTTCTCTGTCTGGATACAAAAGATACGTACTGTAAGTTTACGAAACAAACTTAGATCAAGAAGATCTGTGAGGAATTTATCATGAACCAGTTTTGCAGCTTCAAAATCTTGGATGGCTTCAATTTTATCGATGAGTATTTTGTGGAGAGATTCTATGACATCAACCTGAAGATAAAAATTAAAATTAAAAAGTGAAATCAGTTAACCTTTTATTTTCAATGTATAACAGAACAAAAACTGATTTCTCTAAAAAAAATTACTGACATGTTCTGTCACATATAGTAAAAAACAAAGATCAAAAATAGAATTTCACATTCTATTGATGTAGTAAAAATGATGAATATAAGAATAATAAAAAAAAAAAATATAAAATTGCAATAAGAAATGCTGAGTCTTGTTTCTTCTCTTGGAATAAGTCAAATCAGCGCTTCTAAACAAGAGCTTGTTTTTTTTTATTTCCTCTCATTAACAAAGACACATAGAACTAATTTTCCTTCTCATTTTGTTTCTTTAGGTCCACTCTATTTTGTCTCTTTCGGTCAATTCTATTTTGTCTCTTTAGGTCCACTCTATTTTGTCTCTTTCGGTCAATTCTATTTAGTCTCTTTAGGTCCACTCTATTTTGTTTCTTTCGGTTAATTCTATTTTGTCTCTTTCGGTCAATTCTATTTTGTCTCTTTAGGTCCACTCTATTTTGTCTCTTTCGGTTAATTCTATTTTGTCTCTTTCGGTCAATTCTATTTTGTCTCTTTAGGTCCACTCTATTTTGTCTCTTTCGGTCAATTCTATTTTGTCTCTTTAGGTCAATTCTATTTTGTCTCTTTAGGTCCACTCTATTTTGTCTCTTTCGGTCAATTCTATTTTGTCTCTTTAGGTCCACTCTATTTTGTCTCTTTCGGTCAATTCTATTTTGTCTCTTTAGGTCAACTCTATTTTGTCTCTTTCGGTCAATTCTATTTTGTCTCTTTAGGTCCACTCTATTTTGTCTCTTTCGGTCAATTCTATTTTGTCTCTTTCGGTCCACTCTATTTTGTCTCTTTCGGTCAATTCTATTTTGTCTTTTTCGGTCAATTCTATTTTGTCTCTTTAGGTCCACTCTATTTTGTCTCTTTCGGTCAATTCTATTTTGTCTCTTTAGGTCCACTCTATTTTGTCTCTTTCGGTCAATTCTATTTTGTCTCTTTAGGTCAATTCTATTTTGTCTCTTTAGGTCCACTCTATTTTGTCTCTTTAGGTCCACTCTATTTTGTCTCTTTCGGTCAATTCTATTTTGTCTCTTTCGGTCAATTCTATTTTGTCTCTTTCGGTCAATTCTATTTTGTCTCTTTCGGTCAATTCTATTTTGTCTCTTTCGGTCAATTCTATTTTGTCTCTTTAGGTCCACTCTATTTTGTCTCTTTAGGTCAATTCTATTTTGTCTCTTTCGGTCAATTCTATTTTGTCTCTTTAGGTCAATTCTATTTTGTCTCTTTCGGTCAATTCTATTTTGTCTCTTTAGGTCTACTCTATTTTGTCTCTTTCGGTCAATTCTATTTTGTCTCTTTCGGTCAATTCTATTTTGTCTCTTTAGGTCCACTCTATTTTGTCTCTTTCGGTCAATTCTATTTTGTCTCTTTAGGTCCATCTATTTTGTCTCTTTCGGTCAATTCTATTTTGTCTCTTTAGGTCAATTCTATTTTGTCTCTTTCGGTCAATTCTATTTTGTCTCTTTAGGTCCACTCTATTATGTCTCTTTCGGTCAATTCTATTTTGTCCATTTAGGTCAATTCTATTTTGTCTCTTTCGGTCAATTCTATTTTGTCTCTTTCGGTCAATTTAATTTTGTCTCTTTAGGTCAACTCTATTTTGTCTCTTTCGGTCAATTCTATTTTGTCTCTTTAGGTTCACTCTATTTTGTCTCTTTCGGTCAATTCTATTTTGTCTCTTTAGGTCAATTCTATTTTGTCTCTTTACGTCAATTCTATTTCGTCTCTTTAGGTCCACTCTATTTTGTCTCTTTCGGTCAATTCTATTTTGTCTCTTTCGGTCAATTCTATTTTGTCTCTTTAGGTCTACTCTATTTTGTCTCTTTCGGTCCACTCTATTTTGTCTCTTTCGGTCAATTCTATTTTGTCTCTTTCGGTCATTTCTATTTTGTCTCTTTCGGTCAATTCTATTTTGTCGCTTTAGGTCCACTCTATTTTGTCTCTTTCGGTCAATTCTATTTTGTCTCTTTAGGTCCACTCTATTTTGTCTCTTTAGGTCCACTCTATTTTGTCTCTTTCGGTCAATTCTATTTTGTCTCTTTAAGTCAATTCTATTTTGTCTCTTTCGGTCAATTCTATTTTGTCTCTTTAGGTCCACTCTATTTTGTCTCTTTCGGTCAATTCTATTTTGTCTCTTTAGGTCAATTCTATTTTGTCTCTTTAGGTCCACTCTATTTTGTCTCTTTCGGTCAATTCTATTTTGTCTCTTTAGGTCCACTCTATTTTGTCTCTTTCGGTCAATTCTATTTTGTCTCTTTAGGTCAACTCTATTTTGTCTCTTTCGGTCAATTCTATTTTGTCTCTTTAGGTCTACTTTATTTTGTCTCTTTCGGTCAATTCTATTTTGTCTCTTTCGGTCAATTCTATTTTGTCTCTTTAGGTCCACTCTATTTTGTCTCTTTCGGTCAATTCTATTTTGTCTCTTTAGGTCCATCTATTTTGTCTCTTTGGGTCAATTCTATTTTGTCTCTTTAGGTCAATTCTATTTTGTCTCTTTCGGTCAATTCTATTTTGTCTCTTTAGGTCCACTCTATTATGTCTCTTTCGGTCAATTCTATTTTGTCCATTTAGGTCAATTCTATTTTGTCTCTTTCGGTCAATTCTATTTTGTCTCTTTCGGTCAATTTAATTTTGTCTCTTTAGGTCAACTCTATTTTGTCTCTTTCGGTCAATTCTATTTTGTCTCTTTCGGTCAATTCTATTTTGTCTCTTTAGGTTCACTCTATTTTGTCTCTTTCGGTCAATTCTATTTTGTCTCTTTAGGTCCACTCTATTTTGTCTCTTTCGGTCAATTCTATTTTGTCTCTTTAGGTCAATTCTATTTTGTCTCTTTAGGTCCACTCTATTTTGTCTCTTTAGGTCCACTCTATTTTGTCTCTTTCGGTCAATTCTATTTTGTCTCTTTCGGTCAATTCTATTTTGTCTCTTTTGGTCAATTCTATTTTGTCTCTTTCGGTCAATTCTATTTTGTCTCTTTCGGTCAATTCTATTTTGTCTCTTTAGGTCCACTCTATTTTGTCTCTTTAGGTCAATTCTATTTTGTCTCTTTAGGTCAATTCTATTTTGTCTCTTTAGGTCAATTCTATTTTGTCTCTTTAGGTCCACTCTATTTTGTCTCTTTCGGTTAATTCTATTTTGTCTCTTTAGGTCCACTCTATTTTGTCTCTTTCGGTCAATTCTATTTTGTCTCTTTAGGTCCACTCTATTTTGTCTCTTTCGGTCAATTCTATTTTGTCTCTTTAGGTCCATCTATTTTGTCTCTTTCGGTCAATTCTATTTTGTCTCTTTAGGTCCACTCTATTTTGTCTCTTTCGGTCAATTCTATTTAGTCTCTTTAGGTCCACTCTATTTTGTTTCTTTCGGTTAATTCTATTTTGTCTCTTTCGGTCAATTCTATTTTGTCTCTTTAGGTCCACTCTATTTTGTCTCTTTCGGTTAATTCTATTTTGTCTCTTTCGGTCAATTCTATTTTGTCTCTTTAGGTTCACTCTATTTTGTCTCTTTCGGTCAATTCTATTTTGTCTCTTTAGGTCAATTCTATTTTGTCTCTTTAGGTCCACTCTATTTTGTCTCTTTCGGTCAATTCTATTTTGTCTCTTTAGGTCCACTCTATTTTGTCTCTTTCAGTCAATTCTATTTTGTCTCTTTAGGTCAACTCTATTTTGTCTCTTTCGGTCAATTCTATTTTGTCTCTTTAGGTCCACTCTATTTTGTCTCTTTCGGTCAATTCTATTTTGTCTCTTTTGGTCCACTCTATTTTGTCTCTTTCGGTCAATTCTATTTTGTCTTTTTCGGTCAATTCTATTTTGTCTCTTTAGGTCCACTCTATTTTGTCTCTTTCGGTCAATTCTATTTTGTCTCTTTAGGTCCACTCTATTTTGTCTCTTTCGGTCAATTCTATTTTGTCTCGTTAGGTCAATTCTATTTTGTCTCTTTAGGTCCACTCTATTTTGTCTCTTTAGGTCAATTCTATTTTGTCTCTTTCGGTCAATTCTATTTTGTCTCTTTTGGTCAATTCTATTTTGTCTCTTTCGGTCAATTCTATTTTGTCTCTTTCGGTCAATTCTATTTTGTCTCTTTAGGTCCACTCTATTTTGTCTCTTTAGGTCAATTCTATTTTGTCTCTTTAGGTCAATTCTATTTTGTCTCTTTCGGTCAATTCTATTTTGTCTCTTTAGGTCTACTCTATTTTGTCTCTTTCGGTCAATTCTATTTTGTCTCTTTAGGTCCACTCTATTTTGTCTCTTTCGGTCAATTCTATTTTGTCTCTTTAGGTCCATCTATTTTGTCTCTTTCGGTCAATTCTATTTTGTCTCTTTAGGTCCACTCTATTTTGTCTCTTTCGGTCAATTCTATTTTGTCTCTTTAGGTCCACTCTATTATGTCTCTTTCGGTCAATTCTATTTTGTCCATTTAGGTCAATTCTATTTTGTCTCTTTCGGTCAATTCTATTTTGTCTCTTTCGGTCAATTTAATTTTGTCTCTTTAGGTCAACTCTATTTTGTCTCTTTCGGTCAATTCTATTTTGTCTCTTTAGGTTCACTCTATTTTGTCTCTTTCGGTCAATTCTATTTTGTCTCTTTAGGTCAATTCTATTTTGTCTCTTTACGTCAATTCTATTTCGTCTCTTTAGGTCCACTCTATTTTGTCTCTTTCGGTCAATTCTATTTTGTCTCTTTAGGTCCACTCTATTTTGTCTCTTTCGGTCAATTCTATTTTGTCTCTTTAGGTCCACTCTATTTTGTCTCTTTCGGTCAATTCTATTTTGTCTCTTTAGGTCAATTCTATTTTGTCTCTTTAGGTCCACTCTATTTTGTCTCTTTCGGTCAATTCTATTTTGTCTCTTTCGGTCAATTCTATTTTGTCTCTTTTGGTCAATTCTATTTTGTCTCTTTCGGTCAATTCTATTTTGTCTCTTTCGGTCAATTCTATTTTGTCTCTTTAGGTCCACTCTATTTTGTCTCTTTAGGTCAATTCTATTTTGTCTCTTTCGGTCAATTCTATTTTGTCTCTTTAGGTCAATTCTATTTTGTCTCTTTCGGTCAATTCTATTTTGTCTCTTTAGGTCTACTCTATTTTGTCTCTTTCGGTCAATTCTATTTTGTCTCTTTCGGTCAATTCTATTTTGTCTCTTTAGGTCCACTCTATTTTGTCTCTTTCGGTCAATTCTATTTTGTCTCTTTAGGTCCATCTATTTTGTCTCTTTCGGTCAATTCTATTTTGTCTCTTTAGGTCAATTCTATTTTGTCTCTTTCGGTCAATTCTATTTTGTCTCTTTCGGTCAATTTAATTTTGTCTCTTTAGGTCAACTCTATTTTGTCTCTTTCGGTCAATTCTATTTTGTCTCTTTAGGTTCACTCTATTTTGTCTCTTTCGGTCAATTCTATTTTGTCTCTTTAGGTCAATTCTATTTTGTCTCTTTACGTCAATTCTATTTCGTCTCTTTAGGTCCACTCTATTTTGTCTCTTTCGGTCAATTCTATTTTGTCTCTTTCGGTCAAATCTATTTTGTCTCTTTAGGTCTACTCTATTTTGTCTCTTTCGGTCCACTCTATTTTGTCTCTTTCGGTCAATTCTATTTTGTCTCTTTCGGTCATTTCTATTTTGTCTCTTTCGGTCAATTCTATTTTGTCGCTTTAGGTCCACTCTATTTTGTCTCTTTCGGTCAATTCTATTTTGTCTCTTTAGGTCCACTCTATTTTGTCTCTTTAGGTCCACTCTATTTTGTCTCTTTCGGTCCACTCTATTTTGTCTCTTTCGGTCAATTCTATTTTGTCTCTTTAAGTCAATTCTATTTTGTCTCTTTCGGTCAATTCTATTTTGTCTCTTTAGGTCCACTCTATTTTGTCTCTTTCGGTCAATTCTATTTTGTCTCTTTAGGTCAATTCTATTTTGTCTCTTTAGGTCCACTCTATTTTGTCTCTTTCGGTCAATTCTATTTTGTCTCTTTAGGTCCACTCTATTTTGTCTCTTTAGGTCAACTCTATTTTGTCTCTTTCGGTCAATTCTATTTTGTCTCTTTAGGTCCACTCTATTTTGTCTCTTTCGGTCAATTCTATTTTGTCTCTTTCGGTCCACTCTATTTTGTCTCTTTCGGTCAATTCTATTTTGTCTTTTTCGGTCAATTCTATTTTGTCTCTTTAGGTCCACTCTATTTTGTCTCTTTCGGTCAATTCTATTTTGTCTCTTTAGGTCCACTCTATTTTGTCTCTTTCGGTCAATTCTATTTTGTCTCTTTAGGTCAATTCTATTTTGTCTCTTTAGGTCCACTCTATTTTGTCTCTTTCGGTCAATTCTATTTTGTCTCTTTCGGTCAATTCTATTTTGTCTCTTTTGGTCAATTCTATTTTGTCTCTTTCGGTCAATTCTATTTTGTCTCTTTCGGTCAATTCTATTTTGTCTCTTTAGGTCCACTCTATTTTGTCTCTTTAGGTCAATTCTATTTTGTCTCTTTCGGTCAATTCTATTTTGTCTCTTTAGGTCAATTCTATTTTGTCTCTTTCGGTCAATTCTATTTTGTCTCTTTAGGTCTACTTTATTTTGTCTCTTTCGGTCAATTCTATTTTGTCTCTTTCGGTCAATTCTATTTTGTCTCTTTAGGTCCACTCTATTTTGTCTCTTTCGGTCAATTCTATTTTGTCTCTTTAGGTCCATCTATTTTGTCTCTTTCGGTCAATTCTATTTTGTCTCTTTAGGTCAATTCTATTTTGTCTCTTTCGGTCAATTCTATTTTGTCTCTTTAGGTCCACTCTATTATGTCTCTTTCGGTCAATTCTATTTTGTCCATTTAGGTCAATTCTATTTTGTCTCTTTCGGTCAATTCTATTTTGTCTCTTTCGGTCAATTTAATTTTGTCTCTTTAGGTCAACTCTATTTTGTCTCTTTCGGTCAATTCTATTTTGTCTCTTTCGGTCAATTCTATTTTGTCTCTTTAGGTTCACTCTATTTTGTCTCTTTCGGTCAATTCTATTTTGTCTCTTTAGGTCAATTCTATTTTGTCTCTTTACGTCAATTCTATTTCGTCTCTTTAGGTCCACTCTATTTTGTCTCTTTCGGTCAATTCTATTTTGTCTCTTTAGGTCCACTCTATTTTGTCTCTTTAGGTCCACTCTATTTTGTCTCTTTCGGTCCACTCTATTTTGTCTCTTTCGGTCAATTCTATTTTGTCTCTTTAAGTCAATTCTATTTTGTCTCTTTCGGTCAATTCTATTTTGTCTCTTTAGGTCCACTCTATTTTGTCTCTTTCGGTCAATTCTATTTTGTCTCTTTAGGTCAATTCTATTTTGTCTCTTTAGGTCCACTCTATTTTGTCTCTTTCGGTCAATTCTATTTTGTCTCTTTAGGTCCACTCTATTTTGTCTCTTTCGGTCAATTCTATTTTGTCTCTTTAGGTCAACTCTATTTTGTCTCTTTCGGTCAATTCTATTTTGTCTCTTTAGGTCCACTCTATTTTGTCTCTTTCGGTCAATTCTATTTTGTCTCTTTCGGTCCACTCTATTTTGTCTCTTTCGGTCAATTCTATTTTGTCTTTTTCGGTCAATTCTATTTTGTCTCTTTAGGTCCACTCTATTTTGTCTCTTTCGGTCAATTCTATTTTGTCTCTTTAGGTCCACTCTATTTTGTCTCTTTCGGTCAATTCTATTTTGTCTCTTTAGGTCAATTCTATTTTGTCTCTTTAGGTCCACTCTATTTTGTCTCTTTAGGTCCACTCTATTTTGTCTCTTTCGGTCAATTCTATTTTGTCTCTTTCGGTCAATTCTATTTTGTCTCTTTTGGTCAATTCTATTTTGTCTCTTTCGGTCAATTCTATTTTGTCTCTTTCGGTCAATTCTATTTTGTCTCTTTAGGTCCACTCTATTTTGTCTCTTTAGGTCAATTCTATTTTGTCTCTTTAGGTCAATTCTATTTTGTCTCTTTAGGTCAATTCTATTTTGTCTCTTTAGGTCCACTCTATTTTGTCTCTTTCGGTTAATTCTATTTTGTCTCTTTAGGTCCACTCTATTTTGTCTCTTTCGGTCAATTCTATTTTGTCTCTTTAGGTCCACTCTATTTTGTCTCTTTCGGTCAATTCTATTTTGTCTCTTTAGGTCCATCTATTTTGTCTCTTTCGGTCAATTCTATTTTGTCTCTTTAGGTCCACTCTATTTTGTCTCTTTCGGTCAATTCTATTTAGTCTCTTTAGGTCCACTCTATTTTGTTTCTTTCGGTTAATTCTATTTTGTCTCTTTCGGTCAATTCTATTTTGTCTCTTTAGGTCCACTCTATTTTGTCTCTTTCGGTTAATTCTATTTTGTCTCTTTCGGTCAATTCTATTTTGTCTCTTTAGGTCCACTCTATTTTGTCTCTTTCGGTCAATTCTATTTTGTCTCTTTAGGTCAATTCTATTTTGTCTCTTTAGGTCCACTCTATTTTGTCTCTTTCGGTCAATTCTATTTTGTCTCTTTAGGTCCACTCTATTTTGTCTCTTTCAGTCAATTCTATTTTGTCTCTTTAGGTCAACTCTATTTTGTCTCTTTCGGTCAATTCTATTTTGTCTCTTTAGGTCCACTCTATTTTGTCTCTTTCGGTCAATTCTATTTTGTCTCTTTTGGTCCACTCTATTTTGTCTCTTTCGGTCAATTCTATTTTGTCTTTTTCGGTCAATTCTATTTTGTCTCTTTAGGTCCACTCTATTTTGTCTCTTTCGGTCAATTCTATTTTGTCTCTTTAGGTCCACTCTATTTTGTCTCTTTCGGTCAATTCTATTTTGTCTCTTTAGGTCAATTCTATTTTGTCTCTTTAGGTCCACTCTATTTTGTCTCTTTAGGTCCACTCTATTTTGTCTCTTTCGGTCAATTCTATTTTGTCTCTTTCGGTCAATTCTATTTTGTCTCTTTCGGTCAATTCTATTTTGTCTCTTTCGGTCAATTCTATTTTGTCTCTTTAGGTCCACTCTATTTTGTCTCTTTAGGTCAATTCTATTTTGTCTCTTTCGGTCAATTCTATTTTGTCTCTTTAGGTCAATTCTATTTTGTCTCTTTCGGTCAATTCTATTTTGTCTCTTTAGGTCTACTCTATTTTGTCTCTTTCGGTCAATTCTATTTTGTCTCTTTCGGTCAATTCTATTTTGTCTCTTTAGGTCCACTCTATTTTGTCTCTTTCGGTCAATTCTATTTTGTCTCTTTAGGTCCATCTATTTTGTCTCTTTCGGTCAATTCTATTTTGTCTCTTTAGGTCAATTCTATTTTGTCTCTTTCGGTCAATTCTATTTTGTCTCTTTAGGTCCACTCTATTATGTCTCTTTCGGTCAATTCTATTTTGTCCATTTAGGTCAATTCTATTTTGTCTCTTTCGGTCAATTCTATTTTGTCTCTTTCGGTCAATTTAATTTTGTCTCTTTAGGTCAACTCTATTTTGTCTCTTTCGGTCAATTCTATTTTGTCTCTTTAGGTTCACTCTATTTTGTCTCTTTCGGTCAATTCTATTTTGTCTCTTTAGGTCAATTCTATTTTGTCTCTTTACGTCAATTCTATTTCGTCTCTTTAGGTCCACTCTATTTTGTCTCTTTCGGTCAATTCTATTTTGTCTCTTTCGGTCAATTCTATTTTGTCTCTTTAGGTCTACTCTATTTTGTCTCTTTCGGTCCACTCTATTTTGTCTCTTTCGGTCAATTCTATTTTGTCTCTTTCGGTCATTTCTATTTTGTCTCTTTCGGTCAATTCTATTTTGTCGCTTTAGGTCCACTCTATTTTGTCTCTTTCGGTCAATTCTATTTTGTCTCTTTAGGTCCACTCTATTTTGTCTCTTTAGGTCCACTCTATTTTGTCTCTTTCGGTCCACTCTATTTTGTCTCTTTCGGTCAATTCTATTTTGTCTCTTTAAGTCAATTCTATTTTGTCTCTTTCGGTCAATTCTATTTTGTCTCTTTAGGTCCACTCTATTTTGTCTCTTTCGGTCAATTCTATTTTGTCTCTTTAGGTCAATTCTATTTTGTCTCTTTAGGTCCACTCTATTTTGTCTCTTTCGGTCAATTCTATTTTGTCTCTTTAGGTCCACTCTATTTTGTCTCTTTAGGTCAACTCTATTTTGTCTCTTTCGGTCAATTCTATTTTGTCTCTTTAGGTCCACTCTATTTTGTCTCTTTCGGTCAATTCTATTTTGTCTCTTTCGGTCCACTCTATTTTGTCTCTTTCGGTCAATTCTATTTTGTCTTTTTCGGTCAATTCTATTTTGTCTCTTTAGGTCCACTCTATTTTGTCTCTTTCGGTCAATTCTATTTTGTCTCTTTAGGTCCACTCTATTTTGTCTCTTTCGGTCAATTCTATTTTGTCTCTTTAGGTCAATTCTATTTTGTCTCTTTAGGTCCACTCTATTTTGTCTCTTTCGGTCAATTCTATTTTGTCTCTTTCGGTCAATTCTATTTTGTCTCTTTTGGTCAATTCTATTTTGTCTCTTTCGGTCAATTCTATTTTGTCTCTTTCGGTCAATTCTATTTTGTCTCTTTAGGTCCACTCTATTTTGTCTCTTTAGGTCAATTCTATTTTGTCTCTTTCGGTCAATTCTATTTTGTCTCTTTAGGTCAATTCTATTTTGTCTCTTTCGGTCAATTCTATTTTGTCTCTTTAGGTCTACTTTATTTTGTCTCTTTCGGTCAATTCTATTTTGTCTCTTTCGGTCAATTCTATTTTGTCTCTTTAGGTCCACTCTATTTTGTCTCTTTCGGTCAATTCTATTTTGTCTCTTTAGGTCCATCTATTTTGTCTCTTTCGGTCAATTCTATTTTGTCTCTTTAGGTCAATTCTATTTTGTCTCTTTCGGTCAATTCTATTTTGTCTCTTTAGGTCCACTCTATTATGTCTCTTTCGGTCAATTCTATTTTGTCCATTTAGGTCAATTCTATTTTGTCTCTTTCGGTCAATTCTATTTTGTCTCTTTCGGTCAATTTAATTTTGTCTCTTTAGGTCAACTCTATTTTGTCTCTTTCGGTCAATTCTATTTTGTCTCTTTCGGTCAATTCTATTTTGTCTCTTTAGGTTCACTCTATTTTGTCTCTTTCGGTCAATTCTATTTTGTCTCTTTAGGTCAATTCTATTTTGTCTCTTTACGTCAATTCTATTTCGTCTCTTTAGGTCCACTCTATTTTGTCTCTTTCGGTCAATTCTATTTTGTCTCTTTAGGTCCACTCTATTTTGTCTCTTTAGGTCCACTCTATTTTGTCTCTTTCGGTCCACTCTATTTTGTCTCTTTCGGTCAATTCTATTTTGTCTCTTTAAGTCAATTCTATTTTGTCTCTTTCGGTCAATTCTATTTTGTCTCTTTAGGTCCACTCTATTTTGTCTCTTTCGGTCAATTCTATTTTGTCTCTTTAGGTCAATTCTATTTTGTCTCTTTAGGTCCACTCTATTTTGTCTCTTTCGGTCAATTCTATTTTGTCTCTTTAGGTCCACTCTATTTTGTCTCTTTCGGTCAATTCTATTTTGTCTCTTTAGGTCAACTCTATTTTGTCTCTTTCGGTCAATTCTATTTTGTCTCTTTAGGTCCACTCTATTTTGTCTCTTTCGGTCAATTCTATTTTGTCTCTTTCGGTCCACTCTATTTTGTCTCTTTCGGTCAATTCTATTTTGTCTTTTTCGGTCAATTCTATTTTGTCTCTTTAGGTCCACTCTATTTTGTCTCTTTCGGTCAATTCTATTTTGTCTCTTTAGGTCCACTCTATTTTGTCTCTTTCGGTCAATTCTATTTTGTCTCTTTAGGTCAATTCTATTTTGTCTCTTTAGGTCCACTCTATTTTGTCTCTTTAGGTCCACTCTATTTTGTCTCTTTCGGTCAATTCTATTTTGTCTCTTTCGGTCAATTCTATTTTGTCTCTTTTGGTCAATTCTATTTTGTCTCTTTCGGTCAATTCTATTTTGTCTCTTTCGGTCAATTCTATTTTGTCTCTTTAGGTCCACTCTATTTTGTCTCTTTAGGTCAATTCTATTTTGTCTCTTTAGGTCAATTCTATTTTGTCTCTTTAGGTCAATTCTATTTTGTCTCTTTAGGTCAATTCTATTTTGTCTCTTTCGGTCAATTCTATTTTGTCTCTTTAGGTCTACTCTATTTTGTCTCTTTCGGTCAATTCTATTTTGTCTCTTTAGGTCCACTCTATTTTGTCTCTTTCGGTCAATTCTATTTTGTCTCTTTAGGTCCATCTATTTTGTCTCTTTCGGTCAATTCTATTTTGTCTCTTTAGGTCCACTCTATTTTGTCTCTTTCGGTCAATTCTATTTTGTCTCTTTAGGTCCACTCTATTATGTCTCTTTCGGTCAATTCTATTTTGTCCATTTAGGTCAATTCTATTTTGTCTCTTTCGGTCAATTCTATTTTGTCTCTTTCGGTCAATTTAATTTTGTCTCTTTAGGTCAACTCTATTTTGTCTCTTTCGGTCAATTCTATTTTGTCTCTTTAGGTTCACTCTATTTTGTCTCTTTCGGTCAATTCTATTTTGTCTCTTTAGGTCAATTCTATTTTGTCTCTTTACGTCAATTCTATTTCGTCTCTTTAGGTCCACTCTATTTTGTCTCTTTCGGTCAATTCTATTTTGTCTCTTTCGGTCAATTCTATTTTGTCTCTTTAGGTCTACTCTATTTTGTCTCTTTCGGTCCACTCTATTTTGTCTCTTTCGGTCAATTCTATTTTGTCTCTTTCGGTCATTTCTATTTTGTCTCTTTCGGTCAATTCTATTTTGTCGCTTTAGGTCCACTCTATTTTGTCTCTTTCGGTCAATTCTATTTTGTCTCTTTAGGTCCACTCTATTTTGTTTCTTTAGGTCCACTCTATTTTGTCTCTTTCGGTCAATTCTATTTTGTCTCTTTAAGTGAATTCTATTTTGTCTCTTTCGGTCAATTCTATTTTGTCTCTTTAGGTCCACTCTATTTTGTCTCTTTCGGTCAATTCTATTTTGTCTCTTTAGGTCAATTCTATTTTGTCTCTTTAGGTCCACTCTATTTTGTCTCTTTCGGTCAATTCTATTTTGTCTCTTTAGGTCCACTCTATTTTGTCTCTTTCGGTCAATTCTATTTTGTCTCTTTCGGTCAACTCTATTTTGTCTCTTTCGGTCAATTCTATTTTGTCTCTTTAGGTCCACTCTATTTTGTCTCTTCGGTCAATTCTATTTTGTCTCTTTCGGTCCACTCTATTTTGTCTCTTTCGGTCAATTCTATTTTGTCTTTTTCGGTCAATTCTATTTTGTCTCTTTCGGTCAATTCTATTTTGTCTCTTTAGGTCCACTCTATTTTGTCTCTTTCGGTCAATTCTATTTTGTCTCTTTAGGTCAATTCTATTTTGTCTCTTTAGGTCCACTCTATTTTGTCTCTTTAGGTCCACTCTATTTTGTCTCTTTCGGTCAATTCTATTTTGTCTCTTTTGGTCAATTCTATTTTGTCTCTTTCGGTCAATTCTATTTTGTCTCTTTCAGTCAATTCTATTTTGTCTCTTTAGGTCCACTCTATTTTGTCTCTTTAGGTCAATTCTATTTTGTCTCTTTCGGTCAATTCTATTTTGTCTCTTTAGTTCAATTCTATTTTGTCTCTTTCGGTCAATTCTATTTTGTCTCTTTAGGTCTACTCTATTTTGTCTCTTTCGGTCAATTCTATTTTGTCTCTTTCGGTCAATTCTATTTTGTCTCTTTAGGTCCACTCTATTTTGTCTCTTTCGGTCAATTCTATTTTGTCTCTTTAGGTCCACTCTATTTTGTCTCTTTCGGTCAATTCTATTTTGTCTCTTTAGGTCAATTCTATTTTGTCTCTTTCGGTCAATTCTATTTTGTCTCTTTAGGTCCACTCTATTATGTCTCTTTCGGTCAATTCTATTTTGTCCATTTAGGTCAATTCTATTTTGTCTCTTTCGGTCAATTCTATTTTGTCTCTTTCGGTCAATTTAATTTTGTCTCTTTAGGTCAACTCTATTTTGTCTCTTTCGGTCAATTCTATTTTGTCTCTTTAGGTCAATTCTATTTTGTCTCTTTAGGTCCACTCTATTTTGTCTCTTTCGGTCAATTCTATTTTGTCTCTTTAGGTCCACTCTATTTTGTCTCTTTCGGTCAATTCTATTTTGTCTCTTTAGGTCAATTCTATTTTGTCTCTTTAGGTCTACTCTATTTTTCCTCTTTCGGTCAATTCTATTTTGTCTCTTTCGGTCAATTCTATTTTGTCTCTTTAGGTCCACTCTATTTTGTCTCTTTCGGTCAATTCTATTTTGTCTCTTTAGGTCAATTCTATTTTGTCTCTTTCGGTCAATTCTATTTTGTCTCTTTAGGTCCACTCTGTTTTGTCTCTTTAGGTCAATTCTATTTTGTCTCTTTCAGTCAATTCTATTTTGTCTCTTTAGGTCAATTCTATTTTGTCTCTTTAGGTCCACTCTATTTTGTCTCTTTCGGTCAATTCTATTTTGTCTCTTTCGGTCAATTCTATTTTGTCTCTTTAGGTCCACTCTGTTTTGTCTCTTTAGGTCAATTCTATTTTGTCTCTTTCGGTCAATTCTATTTTGTCTCTTTCGGTCAATTATATTTTGTCTCTTTCGGTCAATTCTATTTTGTCTCTTTAGGTCCACTCTATTTTGTCTCTTTCGGTCAATTCTATTTTGTCTCTTTAGGTCAATTCTATTTTGTCTCTTTACGTCAATTCTATTTTGTCTCTTTAGGTCAATTCTATTTTGTCTCTTTCGGTCAATTCTATTTTGTCTCTTTAGGTCAACTCCATTTTGTCTCTTTAGGTCAACTCTATTTTGTCTCTTTAGGTCAATTCTATTTTGTCTCTTTCGGTCAATTCTATTTTGTCTCTTTCGGTCAATTCTATTTTGTCTCTTTAGGTCCACTCTATTTTGTCTCTTTAGGTCAATTCTATTTTGTCTCTTTAGGTCAATTCTATTTTGTCTCTTTAGGTCCACTCTATTTTGTCTCTTTCGGTCAATTCTATTTTGTCTCTTTCGGTCAATTCTATTTTGTCTCTTTCGGTCCACTCTATTTTGTCTCTTTAGGTCAATTCTATTTTGTCTCTTTCGGTCCACTCTATTTTGTCTCTTTAGGTCAATTCTATTTTGTCTCTTTCAGTCAATTCTATTTTGTCTCTTTCGGTCAATTCTATTTTGTCTCTATAGGTCCACTCTATTTTGTCTCTTTAGGTCAATTCTATTTTGTCTCTTTCGGTCAATTCTATTTTGTCTCTTTCGGTCCACTCTATTTTGTCTCTTTAGGTCAATTCTATTTTGTCTCTTTCGGTCAATTCTATTTTGTCTCTTTAGGTCCACTCTATTTTGTCTCTTTAGGTCCACTCTATTTTGTCTCTTTCGGTCAATTCTATTTTGTCTCTTTTGGTCAATTCTATTTTGTCTCTTTCGGTCAATTCTATTTTGTCTCTTTCGGTCAATTCTATTTTGTCTCTTTAGGTCCACTCTATTTTGTCTCTTTAGGTCAATTCTATTTTGTCTCTTTCGGTCAATTCTATTTTGTCTCTTTAGGTCAATTCTATTTTGTCTCTTTCGGTCAATTCTATTTTGTCTCTTTAGGTCTACTCTATTTTGTCTCTTTCGGTCAATTCTATTTTGTCTCTTTCGGTCAATTCTATTTTGTCTCTTTAGGTCCACTCTATTTTGTCTCTTTCGGTCAATTCTATTTTGTCTCTTTAGGTCCACTCTATTTTGTCTCTTTCGGTCAATTCTATTTTATCTCTTTAGGTCAATTCTATTTTGTCTCTTTCGGTCAATTCTATTTTGTCTCTTTAGGTCCACTCTATTTTGTCTCTTTCGGTCAATTCTATTTTGTCTCTTTCGGTCAATTCTATTTTGTCTCTTTAGGTCCACTCTATTTTGTCTCTTTAGGTCCACTCTATTTTGTCTCTTTCGGTCCACTCTATTTTGTCTCTTTAAGTCAATTCTATTTTGTCTCTTTCGGTCAATTCTATTTTGTCTCTTTAGGTCCACTCTATTTTGTCTCTTTCGGTCAATTCTTTTTTGTCTCTTTAGGTCAATTCTATTTTGTCTCTTTAGGTCCACTCTATTTTGTCTCTTTCGGTCAATTCTATTTTGTCTCTTTAGGTCCACTCTATTTTGTCTCTTTCGGTCAATTCTATTTTGTCTCTTTAGGTCAACTCTATTTTGTCTCTTTCGGTCAATTCTATTTTGTCTCTTTAGGTCCACTCTATTTTGTCTCTTTCGGTCAATTCTATTTTGTCTCTTTCGGTCCACTCTATTTTGTCTCTTTCGGTCAATTCTATTTTGTCTTTTTCGGTCAATTCTATTTTGTCTCTTTAGGTCCACTCTATTTTGTCTCTTTCGGTCAATTCTATTTTGTCTCTTTAGGTCCACTCTATTTTGTCTCTTTCGGTCAATTCTATTTTGTCTCTTTAGGTCCACTCTATTTTGTCTCTTTCGGTCAATTCTATTTTGTCTCTTTTGGTCAATTCTATTTTGTCTCTTTCGGTCAATTCTATTTTGTCTCTTTCGGTCAATTCTATTTTGTCTCTTTAGGTCCACTCTATTTTGTCTCTTTAGGTCAATTCTATTTTGTCTCTTTCGGTCAATTCTATTTTGTCTCTTTAGGTCAATTCTATTTTGTCTCTTTCGGTCAATTCTATTTTGTCTCTTTAGGTCTACTCTATTTTGTCTCTTTCGGTCAATTCTATTTTGTCTCTTTCGGTCAATTCTATTTTGTCTCTTTAGGTCCACTCTATTTTGTCTCTTTCGGTCAATTCTATTTTGTCTCTTTAGGTCCATCTATTTTGTCTCTTTCGGTCAATTCTATTTTGTCTCTTTCGGTCCACTCTATTTTGTCTCTTTCGGTCAATTCTATTTTGTCTTTTTCGGTCAATTCTATTTTGTCTCTTTAGGTCCACTCTATTTTGTCTCTTTCGGTCAATTCTATTTTGTCTCTTTAGGTCCACTCTATTTTGTCTCTTTCGGTCAATTCTATTTTGTCTCTTTAGGTCCACTCTATTTTGTCTCTTTAGGTCCACTCTATTTTGTCTCTTTCGGTCAATTCTATTTTGTCTCTTTTGGTCAATTCTATTTTGTCTCTTTCGGTCAATTCTATTTTGTCTCTTTCGGTCAATTCTATTTTGTCTCTTTAGGTCCACTCTATTTTGTCTCTTTAGGTCAATTCTATTTTGTCTCTTTCGGTCAATTCTATTTTGTCTCTTTAGGTCCACTCTATTTTGTCTCTTTCGGTCAATTCTATTTTGTCTCTTTAGGTCCACTCTATTTTGTCTCTTTCGGTCAATTCTATTTTATCTCTTTAGGTCAATTCTATTTTGTCTCTTTCGGTCAATTCTATTTTGTCTCTTTAGGTCCACTCTATTTTGTCTCTTTCGGTCAATTCTATTTTGTCTCTTTCGGTCAATTCTATTTTGTCTCTTTAGGTCCACTCTATTTTGTCTCTTTAGGTCCACTCTATTTTGTCTCTTTCGGTCCACTCTATTTTGTCTCTTTAAGTCAATTCTATTTTGTCTCTTTCGGTCAATTCTATTTTGTCTCTTTAGGTCCACTCTATTTTGTCTCTTTCGGTCAATTCTTTTTTGTCTCTTTAGGTCAATTCTATTTTGTCTCTTTAGGTCCACTCTATTTTGTCTCTTTCGGTCAATTCTATTTTGTCTCTTTAGGTCCACTCTATTTTGTCTCTTTCGGTCAATTCTATTTTGTCTCTTTAGGTCAACTCTATTTTGTCTCTTTCGGTCAATTCTATTTTGTCTCTTTAGGTCCACTCTATTTTGTCTCTTTCGGTCAATTCTATTTTGTCTCTTTCGGTCCACTCTATTTTGTCTCTTTCGGTCAATTCTATTTTGTCTTTTTCGGTCAATTCTATTTTGTCTCTTTAGGTCCACTCTATTTTGTCTCTTTCGGTCAATTCTATTTTGTCTCTTTAGGTCCACTCTATTTTGTCTCTTTCGGTCAATTCTATTTTGTCTCTTTAGGTCCACTCTATTTTGTCTCTTTAGGTCCACTCTATTTTGTCTCTTTCGGTCAATTCTATTTTGTCTCTTTTGGTCAATTCTATTTTGTCTCTTTCGGTCAATTCTATTTTGTCTCTTTCGGTCAATTCTATTTTGTCTCTTTAGGTCCACTCTATTTTGTCTCTTTAGGTCAATTCTATTTTGTCTCTTTCGGTCAATTCTATTTTGTCTCTTTAGGTCAATTCTATTTTGTCTCTTTCGGTCAATTCTATTTTGTCTCTTTAGGTCTACTCTATTTTGTCTCTTTCGGTCAATTCTATTTTGTCTCTTTCGGTCAATTCTATTTTGTCTCTTTAGGTCCACTCTATTTTGTCTCTTTCGGTCAATTCTATTTTGTCTCTTTAGGTCCATCTATTTTGTCTCTTTCGGTCAATTCTATTTTGTCTCTTTAGGTCAATTCTATTTTGTCTCTTTCGGTCAATTCTATTTTGTCTCTTTAGGTCCACTCTATTATGTCTCTTTCGGTCAATTCTATTTTGTCCATTTAGGTCAATTCTATTTTGTCTCTTTCGGTCAATTCTATTTTGTCTCTTTCGGTCAATTTAATTTTGTCTCTTTAGGTCAACTCTATTTTGTCTCTTTCGGTCAATTCTATTTTGTCTCTTTCGGTCAATTCTATTTTGTCTCTTTAGGTTCACTCTATTTTGTCTCTTTCGGTCAATTCCATTTTGTCTCTTTAGGTCAATTCTATTTTGTCTCTTTACGTCAATTCTATTTCGTCTCTTTAGGTCCACTCTATTTTGTCTCTTTCGGTCAATTCTATTTTGTCTCTTTCGGTCAATTCTATTTTGTCTCTTTAGGTCTACTCTATTTTGTCTCTTTCGGTCCACTCTATTTTGTCTCTTTCGGTCAATTCTATTTTGTCTCTTTCGGTCATTTCTATTTTGTCTCTTTCGGTCAATTCTATTTTGTCTCTTTCGGTCAATTCTATTTTGTCTCTTTAGGTCCACTCTATTTTGTCTCTTTAGGTCCACTCTATTTTGTCTCTTTCGGTCCACTCTATTTTGTCTCTTTCGGTCAATTCTATTTTGTCTCTTTAAGTCAATTCTATTTTGTCTCTTTCGGTCAATTCTATTTTTTCTCTTTAGGTCCACTCTATTTTGTCTCTTTCGGTCAATTCTATTTTGTCTCTTTAGGTCCACTCTATTTTGTCTCTTTCGGTCAATTCTATTTTGTCTCTTTAGGTCAATTCTATTTTGTCTCTTTAGGTCTACTCTATTTTGTCTCTTTCGGTCAATTCTATTTTGTCTCTTTCGGTCAATTCTATTTTGTCTCTTTAGGTCCACTCTATTTTGTCTCTTTCGGTCAATTCTATTTTGTCTCTTTAGGTCAATTCTATTTTGTCTCTTTCGGTCAATTCTATTTTGTCTCTTTAGGTCCACTCTGTTTTGTCTCTTTAGGTCAATTCTATTTTGTCTCTTTCAGTCAATTCTATTTTGTCTCTTTAGGTCAATTCTATTTTGTCTCTTTAGGTCCACTCTATTTTGTCTCTTTCGGTCAATTCTATTTTGTCTCTTTAGGTCCACTCTGTTTTGTCTCTTTAGGTCAATTCTATTTTGTCTCTTTCGGTCAATTCTATTTTGTCTCTTTCGGTCAATTCTATTTTGTCTCTTTCGGTCAATTCTATTTTGTCTCTTTAGGTCCACTCTATTTTGTCTCTTTAGGTCAATTCTATTTTGTCTCTTTCGGTCAATTCTATTTTGTCTCTTTAGGTCAACTCCATTTTGTCTCTTTAGGTCAACTCTATTTTGTCTCTTTAGGTCAATTCTATTTTGTCTCTTTCGGTCAATTCTATTTTGTCTCTTTCGGTCAATTCTATTTTGTCTCTTTAGGTCCACTCTATTTTGTCTCTTTAGGTCAATTCTATTTTGTCTCTTTAGGTCAATTCTATTTTGTCTCTTTAGGTCCACTCTATTTTGTCTCTTTCGGTCAATTCTATTTTGTCTCTTTCGGTCCACTCTATTTTGTCTCTTTAGGTCAATTCTATTTTGTCTCTTTCGGTCCACTCTATTTTGTCTCTTTAGGTCAATTCTATTTTGTCTCTTTCAGTCAATTCTATTTTGTCTCTTTCGGTCAATTCTATTTTGTCTCTTTAGGTCCACTCTATTTTGTCTCTTTAGGTCAATTCTATTTTGTCTCTTTCGGTCAATTCTATTTTGTCTCTTTCGGTCCACTCTATTTTGTCTCTTTAGGTCAATTCTATTTTGTCTCTTTCGGTCAATTCTATTTTGTCTCTTTAGGTCCACTCTATTTTGTCTCTTTAGGTCAATTCTATTTTGTCTCTTTCGGTCAATTCTATTTTGTCTCTTTAGGTCCACTCTATTTTGTCTCTTTCGGTCAATTCTATTTTGTCTCTTTAGGTCCACTCTATTTTGTCTCTTTCGGTCAATTCTATTTTATCTCTTTAGGTCAATTCTATTTTGTCTCTTTCGGTCAATTCTATTTTGTCTCTTTAGGTCCACTCTATTTTGTCTCTTTCGGTCAATTCTATTTTGTCTCTTTCGGTCAATTCTATTTTGTCTCTTTAGGTCCACTCTATTTTGTCTCTTTAGGTCAATTCTATTTTGTCTCTTTAGGTCAATTCTATTTTGTCTCTTTAGGTCCACTCTATTTTGTCTCTTTCGGTCAATTCTATTTTGTCTCTTTCGGTCAATTCTATTTTGTCTCTTTCGGTCCACTCTATTTTGTCTCTTTAGGTCAATTCTATTTTGTCTCTTTAGGTCCACTCTATTTTGTCTCTTTAGGTCAACTCTATTTTGTCTCTTTAGGTCAATTCTATTTTGTCTCTTTCGGTCAATTCTATTTTGTCTCTTTAGGTCCACTCTATTTTGTCTCTTTCGGTCAATTCTATTTTGTCTCTTTAGGTCCACTCTATTTTGTCTCTTTCGGTCAATTCTATTTTGTCTCTTTAGGTCAATTCTATTTTGTCTCTTTAGGTCAATTCTATTTTGTCTCTTTCGGTCAATTCTATTTTGTCTCTTTCGGTCAATTCTATTTTGTCTCTTTAGGTCCACTCTATTTTGTCTCTTTAGGTCAATTCTATTTTGTCTCTTTCGGTCAATTCTATTTTGTCTCTTTCGGTCCACTCTATTTTGTCTCTTTAGGTCAATTCTATTTTGTCTCTTTCGGTCAATTCTATTTTGTCTCTTTAGGTCCACTCTATTTTGTCTCTTTAGGTCAATTCTATTTTGTCTCTTTCGGTCAATTCTATTTTGTCTCTTTAGGTCCACTCTATTTTGTCTCTTTCGGTCAATTCTATTTTGTCTCTTTAGGTCCACTCTATTTTGTCTCTTTCGGTCAATTCTATTTTGTCTCTTTAGGTCAATTCTATTTTGTCTCTTTAGGTCAATTCTATTTTGTCTCTTTCGGTCAATTCTATTTTGTCTCTTTCGGTCAATTCTATTTTGTCTCTTTAGGTCAATTCTATTTTGTCTCTTTAGGTCAATTTTATATGCTGCAATCAATGTAACTCTAATTCTCTTCCAATGAAGGTGCTCCTCTTGTTGCTTTGGATGACCATTCTATGTATGCCCAACAATACGTTGATCGAGGTGTATAAATGGGACAACACAACCTCACATGACACTGCTTATTATGCACATGGACCTCAGCAATCGAGTCATATAAATAGAAGAATGGAACCAAAACAACCACCAAGATCAAATAATCGACCAACACACTCTCGACAGTCCAGTTCCAGCAAACACGGCCGTGATTATTATCAGATGCACAGAATGCACAACCGCAACACAGAATCCACCATGTACAGGAACTATACCAGAGGCGTCGCTTGCTTTAACAGACGCAACTGCCCATATCATCACCCACCTCCTACTCAGGCTCATGTCACAGCAACGGATGAGGATACACCATGTAACTTATGAATATTCATAAGTGATAGTAATATTAAGGACTAAAAACTGAGCATGTGAATAGATCTTATTACTAATGGCCACTTACATGAAAGACACATGAAACAATACATCTTTTTAGCTTTAAGTAAATGAAAGTTGTTATAAAAAATTAGCCACTTTGCTACGAGGAATCCCCAACAACAGAATGTTATTCTCCAAGCTCAATGCAATGCAGATTACAGCGACTTATTTAAATAAAAGGACAAAGACTCAAATCTTTTGATCTTCATCCAACAATGCACTGTATTACGAATATCTATACCCCTCTCCATTCGAGGTAACAGACTACCTATAAGGGTCAATCAGCAGGAAAGTAGAACATCAGGCAACTAGGTGCCACCCACGTACCCCACCCCATTCAATGCAGATTGAAATCAGCAGGTACTACAGTTTTTAAAAGAAAAGTCACTGATTGGCTGAAGGAAGGCAAATCTTTAGAGAGGGACACACGTAACAACCAGCTCAAGAATGCAAAGTGGCTACACAGCATAAGAAGAAGATGTCTTATGAAAAGAAAAGAAAAAGAACCGACAGATCATGGAGGCCACTTATTATGATGAAGAAAGTAGCGAAAGGCTTTATGAGAAAGTTGAGGATGAAGAAGTTACTACCTAGCCTGTTTGTTAAATAGTAGAAAGAGAAAAAGAAAGAAAAGACAGACTTTTGGTCAGAAACTCATTTGATTCTTACAAGAGAGAGAATAATGAACTATTGCAGATAGCATAAATGAGATAAGTAAAGACTGTTACACCTCACTCCTTTTCACCCTTCTTTTATGTTTCATTATTATATACATCTAAGCAGCTAAACATACATAATCAAATGTATCATTCTACTATCAAACTACTAAGTAAATTGTTTTCATTTTAAATTGTCCACTTGTATATTTCATGTTCATTTTGCAGTTAGCACATAAATTTTATTTTTTCCTTCCTTTGAGTCATCATCATTTTTGTCATTTCAAGGATTTGGGCCTCATTCATTTATTTTCTTTGTGTTTGAGTGGATCTCTCGGGAGATGAAGAAACCTGCTTTATGTGAAATATATATATACGCATGTTCCGACATCCTCCTGGCTTGTAACAATTGTAATTAAATCAATCAGTTTCTAAAAACAAGACATTCTTTAAAGTCTTTATGTAATTTCTGTGTATTCTGAAATACACCATAAACTTTTGTTGGTTGATTTTATGCCATGCCAACTTTTGTTGGGTTATTTAATGCTGAAATCAGTCATTTTTCAAGCAATATGCTTTCAAGTAACTATTACTATTAAATAATGATTTGTTTACAAACAATTATAGTTTCAAGTATTCCTATTCAATACTAATAATTTGCACACAACTATATGATTTCACGTAACTAATGGCAAGAGTGAAGTGGATGACTGAGATGATACAGCCAGTTACCATCCACTTCTCAAGCCTGAGCTACTGAGATGTAATTGACCCCCAAAGCCACTTTCATATGAAAATTGTTATAGTAATCCAGAATGAGGTTACATTAATCTTGCTATGAGGACATGGTACTTTTGAAACATTTCTTCAACCAATTTTTGTAATATAGACTCATAGGTCTGATTAAATATATACAACTATTATATGATGAGATCAAGTACACATTACATTTTCTTTAAAATGGCTTTTGTGACTCAAAAATCATAAGTCTTTTGTTATGACCAGATAAATCTTTATCCGTCTTCTCCAAATTCAGATAACCTCATGGATTAAAATACATCTTCATCATTATAAATTTCAGAAATTCTACAACCAACACTTGAAATCTTTATAGACTTGTTTATTACATCTTCAGAATCAAAAAGGAAGCTATAAATAATAAGGCAAGTAAAATGTAATTAAAATTTAAGTGTAAAATAAAGAAAAATTAATTCTATAAATTTCATTGAAAGCAGTAAATAATGTTCTGAAGACGATTGTTACTTTACAACTTGTGTACTTTATGATTTTCAACCCTCAGAAATCTGTTTGAGAATATGAGAAAACCATTAATATTGGCCTGTCACATATAATCAAATATACATGCATTGTTGTTTATGACTCCATAATTTCCTACCAGAATTGTTTGTTACTCACCTGTAAATAATACTGAAGATTATCGATAAGGAAGGCCAGATGAGTCCGCAACTGCCACTTGGCTTCATTTTGACGTCCAAGGCCAAATTCTTTTCCTTGCATTTGAATCAACCAACATTCTTGCAGTTCTAACTGCACATAATGCACCCTCAATAAAAATCGAAACACACGTTCATATCTGGGAAGAAAAATAAATAGATAAAATATTGTGGGTTGTTTTTACTGATCTGGGTGCTACATTAGCTGAGAGAAATCTTTCTATTGCAAAAGGGGAGAGCTTGGGGATGGGTTTTTCCTCTATGGATATGAGGACTATAGAGCTTGGGAAAGAGGTAGACACTTCTTTTATATCACTGTCACTGTATATGTCTGTGAATGTGTCTGTGTCAGGATGGGATCTCTTGGGTATTTTATTTGATATTCGGGGTTTTTTTTTTTTTTTTTTTTTTAGATAAGCTATGTTTATTGATTAACTTTTCATCGGTCCAAAAAGGAAGTCCAACTTCTGTTATGAATTAACCAAGAGGGGAACCCTTTCACCTTGGTTGAGACAGGGATACACTACCGGTATATTCAAGTCAAGAGGAAGGCCTATACCCCTGCTGATCCCAGGTCACCAGTACTGCATACTTGGTGCCCAATGATACAACAGAGGTCAAAGTCCCATCCTCTCAACTCGATTGACCCTCAGTTACCACCTTCTAACACTTATACAATAAAAAAGGGTGGGGATGTTTGTTTGACACAGGTGCAATTTGAATATGGTCAGGACTAAACATATAGATGCTAGGGCTTGTTGTGACCAGTCGATTGATCAGATCAGGCCTGTCCGACTACACGTCTAGCCCAGTTGGGACCAAAGTGGTGTGTCACTTGACCACTCAGTTGCCAGATCAAAGACAGCTCAAACACCAAGATTCCATCCTCAAGCATCACGTTGCCTTCTACAGCCAACAGATGACCCCATTTGGAGGGGTCTTACTCCTCTACAGAGGTGCATTTGGCGTATTCTTACAGTCCCAGCTGACAGGGTGGGCTCGGATAGAGTAATATAAAAAGAATTTATCCTAAATAAATCTCTTTCTAATCAACAGTTACTTGGTTAACTATGATTATTACCAGTGGCTTGTAAAATCTGGGTATTTTTATTTATTGTTGTTTTTAATTATCTTGTATTATTAACTGTTACAATTGGAATCAATGATAAACAGTATTTAATTGGATAGGCCCAATTAATTGATACTTTATGATCTTTAGAAATAAAAAAAAATCAATTTTAATAATCTATATGCATACATTTTGTATGTAAGAAGGTCAGCAAGATTCCAATTTCTCGTTGCATTGTTTTCATTTCAGAACCAAGAAAGGAAATGATAAGAAAAGAAATTTAACAGTGTACCCCCCCCCACCAAAAACAAACAATCTTTTTTCTAGCCTTTTATATTCTAATGCAGGTCTGGGGGTTGGAAAAGCCAACCAAGTTTTATAACTAAACTAGTTTGGTTTGGGTTTTATGGCACATCAACCATTGTTGGTTATTTAATACCTAATCAATTTTTATACATATAAACAGTTCTATTTCAAATAATTCAATTTAACATAAGTACAGTTTTTTGTTTACATACAGTTAAATGTAAAAACAGTTCTATTTCAAACAATTCAGTTTTAATGTCAAATGTTCTATTTCAAATAACACAGTTTAGTTCCATTTGACCCATAGATAGGACTCTATCAGGTACTACCACTCCATGCCAGAGTGGACCAGGGAGCGATAGCAATGAAGGGGTACTCCGCATTCCCCAAACCTCCAGTATTACTGAAGCCTTACCATCAGATTGTTTAGTGCTATATCCAGGACAATTGTAGGGGAAGTCTTACCTCTCTACAGAGATGCAATCGGTGTATTCTGCAGCCCCAGGCAACTGGATCAAACTGAACTATGAATAACTGTCAGTCACTATGGATAATACTCAAAAATCTGGTGATAATCGATTTCTAATCGTTTGCATCTTACATTAAACTAAAGAGGAGATGTACTTATTGTCATAGGAAATAGAATCAGTGACCGAAATTCAAAATCCTGAACAAGACTGTTTCACTTCATGATAGTGCCCTTAGAAAAAGCATGAATCCATCTCTTTTTCCCCTAGCTATGGATAAATAACAGGGCAGATTGGGTTAGGCAACCAGTCTAGAAGGAAAACTTTCAATTCAAATAAATTGTACACCGTTGAAAAATTGATTTTGTGTCAGATCCTGTCCATGTGAAAGGAGTTGGGTAAATACATTAACTTTGTGAGATTTTAATAAACTGTGATTGCCCTTTGTGAAAGTCGTGAAATGGAGTCCCGAAATCCATTTCCTCTTGCAACCTTGAAACTATGTATGAGATAGAAGGAACTGCCAGTGAGCATCGGACTTTTATTTCTACAGTTTTTTATGCTTGTTTTTTTTTTTAATAATATTACCAAAATAATGACAATTTCAGTATTCAAAAATAAAATATCTATACATGTATATCAAAGATGTCTGAATTCATTTTTGAAAATGCTAAGACAATTTTCGACAAGTATTTTTAATGATTTATCACTTTATGAAAAAAAAAAACAAAGAAATAAAATTACATGTGAACAATATTAATTATTAAATAGAATGTCAATCTGTCTCAGGTTATTTCATTCTTAGAGGTTAAGGAATTACATTCGTACGTTCATATTTACACTTTTTTGTGTAGTTGTTTTTAAAGAATTATTTTTTGGGAACGGTCCTATTGAAATATGAATAATTTATAAACAGATCTATTTGACCCATGAATGGGACCCAAAAATTCTCGGGCAGAGTGGTTAAGTTTGGTTTCTTTGTTTAATAGTATATAACTGGAGTTTGAACCCATTTACTACAATGTTACAGTCCAGTATGTAAGCCACTACATCATGGGGAATTCCCCTCCCCACCCTGGTTAAAGTGGACCTGGGAGTAATAACAATGAAGGAGTATTCCAGAAGTTTGCAGATTAAACAGAGGTGAGAATTTAAAGTTTAGGGATTGATACCCACCAATCTTATATTGAGAATGACACAATTATGAACCAAACTATATCATAGTATTCTTGTGTGTATATGTGTGTGTGTGTGTGTATATATATATATATATATATATATATATATATATATATATATATGAGTCTGTCATTGGAGTGCATTAAGGTAGTTGTCATGGAAACCAAGGTTTTCTGTTAGCAGGTTGAGAAATTTGAATAAATTGGAATATGCTTTCCTTATATAAGAGCTCCCCGGAAATATAGATTGTAAAGACAGAGAATAGACCAAGTCTCTATATTTTCCCTCTCATAAAATCTGCTCTTTTTAGTGACCTCAAATGAATGGATTCTTTTTATTACATTTCTTTTTAATTCTATTCATTTAAGTCTCTTTAAGTTTGTCATATGTTGTATTGTGTAATTAGTTGATTCCTCCAAACTCGAGTACTACAATATTATGGTATCAGTTTCTTTGTTTAATGGCACATCAACTTTCATGAGTTATTTAATGCCAAAATTATCATTGTAAAAGAACAGTTGTTGTACTATTTAACTGCTATTTAATCGCTTAGAGGATTAGAGAGTTTGTATCTTTCCCAAAGGGCCATTAGTCTGAAAGTGAACACAACAGCATGACTGGAGTTTGAACTCACTCACTATAATGTTGCAGTCCAGTATGTTAACCACTACACCATGAAGACTCCCACCATAATGATATGTATTGTACATAAATTAACAAAGAGAATGAAAAAAAAAAAAGACTTACTTTTCCAAAACAGCTGGTGTGAAGAACATATGTAAAGGCCACACAACTTTATAACTCAGTCCTAAGCAATTGAGGATTGTCCCACTAAATACATTATCTTCACTAGATGGATCTGGAGAAAAACAAAACAAAAAACAACTTTTAAAATTCATTCATGGTCTACTTTACCAGCCATTCAGCTCAATGTCAAGTTACATCCTATTTTTTTCAGTCAATCAAAAGCAAGAAAAAAAAGGGCTGTACAATTTCAATTTGTTAATGTAAAATCTTCAACAATCTCCAAATTTAGAGTGTTTTATTTCCTGTCAAAAATATTTTGTATAAAATGTTAATTCAAAGCTTACATTGAAAAGATGACTATGAAAGTAAAAAGTAGAAAAGTTGGTGACTGTAGTCGAGGGTAACCCGAAGGTTCCCTTTTCAATAGCTACTACACCGAGGTGCAGGGGAGAGTGCTACTCCATTCCCTGAATTACTCCACTTTACCCTTGATCCTTACCTTATAATGCTGAGTGTTAAGCAAAGTGACATCAAGTACCATTTTTTGAATCTTTAGTATGACTTGACCTGGGATTGAACCCTGGTCTCCCAAACCATTGGCAAACACTCTACTCATTAGGCCAATAGCTTGGAATGCACCAATTAAAGAACGTCTTTATAAATCTATATATAAGCCAAAAACCATAAATGCAAATAAATAAATAAATAAGTTCATTATAATTAGTGTAACAGTTATTATTGTAGGAAATGAAATCAGCAACCCAATTTCAAATCCAGGACAAGGTTGTTGACATTTTATTTTACACTAATGCTCTTGACTAATTGAATCCCTCTGTTCTTCCCTGACCCCCAACTATGGGTAAATAGTAGGACAGACTGGTTCTTTAACCTTAGTAAGGCAACCAGTCTAGAAAGAAAAAAGCTAAATTCAAACCAGCTATACTCCACTTAAAAACTGACCTTGTGTCACATCCTACTCATAGCGTAATAGTTGGGTAAATACATATATTATAATTAGTCTTTAATAGTTATCTCTATTGAGAAATCATAACGATTGGGATGAGTGCAAACACTGACACCACGCTCTTATTGGACTGGAAATTGCTTTATTCTCTAATTCTGTGGGCCGTTTTTGCTGTAACATAAATAAAAATTGGTTAATATACAAATTATGAGAAAACAGTCATATTTATCATTGAAATGAAATGATTTGATTTTAAATTAATTTATCAACAATTCATCATCATCATGATGTTGCGCCATCAGCACGGATATTCCTGACCCTCTCTCGCCACCCTTCTCTAACATCCAGGTCTTCAGAGCTACATCCCGTATCAGCACAGAGCTGCTGTATGTAGGTTCTAGCTAGTCGTCCTGCTTTTGCTCGTTTATGTGAAGGGGTCCACAGGAGTGTATCACTTATGTGTTCATCCTTACTTCTCCAGCAGTGTCCCACATGTCTGGTTTGTCTAACTTTGATAGTTTTCATGATGGGTGGTAGGTGGCCATACAGCTGCTGCTTTGTTGGGTATTGCCTCCAGGACTTGTTCAATATTGCTTGCAGCATTCTTGTGTAGTTGCCATCAAGCTTTTTCTCCATATGTTTAGTTAGCGTCCATGTAGTGCATCCATACAGCAGTATCGACACGACCACTGCTTGGAAGAAACTGCATTTTATTTTATCAGTCAGGTCTGACTTTCATATGGCTGATAGCCTATCAATAGCTGTCCATGTCTTTGCTAGTCACATGTTGATGTCAGTCTCAGTTGATGAGACACTGCTTCCTAGGTAGGTGAACTTGTTTACTAATTTCAGAGAACTACCATTCAGTGTGGAGATGTCGTCTCTTCGATTAAGGCACATATATTCTGTTTTGTGTGCATTGACATGGAGGCCTATGCCTGCAGTGGCTCATTCCAGACTATGTAGCAGGGCGGGTTCATTTGCCAGAAGCGCTATGTCATCGGCATAGTCCGCGTCGATAATTGTGCGGGGTACCTTCTGCTTCTTTCCTTTGTCAGCTTGAAACCATTTTCTTTGATTTTATCAATAGATGTTCTAAGCATGTAGTCTAGACAGATGATAAAGAGGTATGGGGCTAATGAGTCTCCTTGCAGTACACCTGCTACAATGTCGAAGTAGTCTGTGTCTCCATCCGAAGAACGGACTTTTACTTTTGTGTTTCTATATAGCATCATTATGGCTGCGATGGTTTCTTTTGGTAAGCCGTAGGCGAGTAGAATTTGCTCCACCTTTCCTCTGTGAATCGAGTCAAAGGCCTTAGTAAAGTCGACAAATAATATGGTTGCTTCTAGGTTTTTTGAGCATACACCTTCTAGAATTCGACAGATAGTCAAAATTTGTGACCTCATGAATCTATTCCTCCATTTTGGTTCTTCCTAAGTATGTTCTCAATTTTAGGTTCTATGCAGTTGCATAGTAGAGCATTGTATATCTTGGCTGCTATGGATGTAAGGATTATACCTCGGTAGTTCTTGGCTAATCCAAGGTTGCCTTTTTTAGGGAAGGGGAGAATGTATCCCTTTGTCCATCTGTCTATAGGGTTTTGATTATATAAGGCATTACAGTATTGGAGCAGTATGTTGTCAAATTGTCTGGTCTTCCATACTTCTGAGGGTATTTCATCGAGCCCTGCTGCTTTTCTATTTCTAATTCTTCTTAGTACCGAGTCAAGTTCTTCTTCCATAAACTGTCTTAGTTTGATGTCTAATTGTTTACTAAAAATTCTCGTGATTGGTTCAAGTGTAAATTTCGAAGGATTTCCGAGTAAATTCTCAAAATATTGTTTCCATAGTTGTATTCGTTCTTGTTGGCTGGAAGCTTTCAGTTTAGCTTTTGCAGTGCTCTGCCTTCTGCTCACTTTATTTACCTTTCGCCATGCTATCTTAGATTGTCTATCTTCAACCAAGTCTCTAATCTTATCAATCTGGTTTTGTATGTATTCTGTTTGTTCTTTTAGATATATGTTAGCTAATTCATTTTGTGCCTTTTTAAGTTTCAGGGCATTGGTATTGGTTGGGTTCTTCCAATTGCATTTGGAGGCAGCTCATTTGGCTCTAAAAGAATTGTAGAATAAAAACAACAAAGGTGAACATATTAATCTGAATGAACCAACAATTACATAACTTATCTAAAAACCTTCAGACAAAAACCACTGACAGTTCTCTATATAATTATGTGTGCAATAACTAGTCTGGCACAAGGTTGTAATACCAACTGAAAGGAGTAATTTTGAACACACTACTACAGCCTCTCTCATCTTTTATAAACACCCTCATCTACAACACACATATATATATATAAAATTGATCAATATTAAAGAAGTCTTAATTGATCAGTAATAATACTTTCCAGATATTCACAACTGTTGATCAATTCAACATTTCTTTTACTTATTAATAAAAAAAAACTTTAATAAATAATCAGGAGTTGAAGATAAAAAGAATCATCCAAAAAATAAAAGGCAGTTTTTTTCAGAAATATCTCTTTTTTTTAATAAAAATGACAGCATAGCAAGATTGTTAAAATGCTCTGAGAGAATAAAGCAATTTTCAGTTCAATTTGCAACTTAGAATTAATAAGGCGTGGTCTGCATTCATGCTCATTTTGATAACAATCCCATTTCTATGTTTGAATATCTAACTAAATGCGATAACTCCAGGTGTAAATTCCTTTTGATTAGAAAGTTCAATTTTAGCTGCAATGAGTTCTTTTTAAACAAAAACAGCCTTCTAAAAATTTTACAAGTTTATAAACCAACATTTTTTTAGAATCTTATAAATCTAAAAACTAAAACAAGATGTAAAAATTTTACAAAATTTAAGATTTTCTCTTTTCTTAGGTTAAGCAACATTTCTTTTCAAGTCTTTTAATGTTTTATCTCTCAATAAAATTCATTTTTTGACTGATTTTAATTTCTATAAATAGAAAATGATATGACATTGAGTTTAATAAATACTTTTCAGAAAATCATGAAAAAAAATTACAAAATTGTAAAAGATTAAAGACATTCAAAATACGAAAAAAAACTTGAAAAAAATCAGTTCAACATATCAAAATAAGATTTCCAAGATGACTGACATAATGGTTAACGAGCCATTACTACAGTGACACTCAAAGTTAAATCTCAATATGATTCATAAACACTTCATCAAGGTCAAAAATAGAACAACCTATAGGCCATTGAAGGTCACTGTCTGATTGGTGGATAAGCAGTGAGCCTTTTTTTTTGGCCAATCAGAAAACACTACAAACTGAGTGTGTACAGTTTTTCTTGATTCCATCAAAAACATAAATAACACTGCTGAGTAATTCTCATTCTTCTTACAGTTCATATGCATCTTCTACAAGCAGTAGTTTCCTCATTCAATTCAATGGCCAAGTACAAATAACACACTAAGAACATATCTATTTGATATCAAGCCACTTAACCTCACACACACATAAAAGACAGCACATAACAAGTTATTCTTGAACACTTACCAAGATCTCAACTATTGTAGAACAGACATTCAACAATTTAGCTTCTTCAAAAGCCCTTTGAACTATCATAAGGAAAAAGAACCCTCTTCTACATTTCTCTATATAGATTTTACCCCATTTGTTAATTCTATTGTTGTTTCTTACCATTTCTTCTTCTTCTGCCATCCAGCAGGTAGTACAATATTTCCTGGTAGAGTCAGTTGCTCTTCTCTCTCTCTCTCTCTCTCTCTCTCTCTCCTTTACTGTATTACCATATATCAATATAGTGAGTATTAATCCTCAGTAAATGGTTATAAAGTCCTAGATAATGCTTTTTGTTGTTCTTAGAAGAAAATCAAAATCAGGACTGTTCTTTTTATTTCCTCTAATGAACAAGTAGATAAGATGTACAAGGATCATTAAATGAAATAAATTTTTTCAGAATTTTTTGTTTGAAATTGGTTTAAAGTAAAAATTATTTTAATCTCATAAAAATATTTCTTTCGAAACAATTCAAAAATGGCATCAAATCAAGCAGAGTGCTCCAAGCTTGAACAGAGGTCCGTCATCAAATTTTTCATGGCTGCAAAGCGCAAACCATGTGAATTTTACAGACAAATGTATGAAATGAATAGAGAAGTATGTTTTAGTCAAAAAAATCTTTACAAATGAGCTGTGTATAGGTTTGCAACTATGAAGCCAAGTCGAAAAGAAAGTCCATGGAATGGAAATGCACTGACTCTCTGGTAAAGAAAACGTCCTAAGCACAGCAGTCAGTTCATGCTGATTGTCTCCTGGGACATGAAATATTTCATTACCATTGATTTCCTTGAAGAAGGTGCAACTGTAAACAGTGCTTCCTATTGCCAACTCCTTAGGCAAAATTCACTTTATCTATTAAATAACCCTTGTATTTTTATTTCTTCAAGAAAATTACAACTCACCCATGTCTGGCTTACAAGTTAGGTGGAATTTCTGAAGATGAGAATCATTTTCAAAGCCCACATTTCTGATGGCTGTTTGATACATGATGTTCAAATCTGTGAAGATAAAATTCAATCACCAAGATTAACAATAATCCAAAGGTTAAAACAAGGAAATAGAAATTCAAGTCACAACTAAGAAATAAAATACATTTTTTTTTAAATTGATAGTATTTGTTGAGTGATTATATTGGAAAATTATAATAAAGAGTTTAGGGTGATCAAATATGTGTGATAGGCTATACCAAAAGAATAATAACCCATCTACTTACATATAAAACACAATAACATGACTATATATGTGGTACATTCAATAAGTTTCCAGACTTTTTTGTACAGGCATTTAAAATTGTTGTAGACTCTTGAAAATTCAGTATGTTATTAATATACATCTTATGAGATGACTGACCAATTTTTTATGATTTCAGGTTCAAATGAACAACTACAGCAGCAATTGGAATACACCCTACTAAAAACTGATTGTCACAGCTGGTAAATTTCAAAAATGCAATCCATAGTTTAAAATGCAACTGTTTTGATATTCAAACTACTTACTTATGCTAAACTGAATTGCTTGAAATAGAACTGTTCTGACATTTAAACTGCGCACTTAGGCTAAACTGAATTGTTTGAAATGGAAAAGATTTTGCATGCTAGAATGAACTGTTTGAAATAGAACTGTTTTTGACATTGAAATTCTACTTATACTAAACTGAATTCTTTGAAATAGAACAGTTTTGACATTTAACTGTGTGTAAGCAACAAACTTTACTTATACTAAACTAAATTGTTTGAAATAAAACTGAATAGCTTGAAATAGAAATGATTTTAACAATTAAACTGTGTACTTATGCTAAACTGAATTGTTTGAAATAGAAGTTTATTTGTATAAAAATGGATTTGGCCTTGAATAACCTATAAAAGGTTGATATGCCATAAAACCCAAACAAACAAACCCCATAATGTTAGTCAATAAAAAAAACCCCAGATTTTCATGTTCAAATACTTATGAACAGTATTTATTATTTAAGTATTGCTCATAAGCTCTTATGAGCAGTATCCTACGGAAGGTATTGCATATAAGTAGAGAACGCATATATGGTTTGACAATTTTTAACCAAAGGTGTCAAGAATTTGGATACTTGTCCAAAATATTCCGCTGGAGTAATATACAAAAGAATTTTAGAGAAATATAATACTTACATTCACCATCAAGATAAGAGTCTACATCATCAAATCATGCTGACAGCATGGATTTCCCTATTTCTCTCTCTCTCCACCCACCCCTATCATTTGTCGCTCTCAACAGAATCTCCAAACTACATTCAGTGTCTGCACAGAGCTGATGCAAGTAAGTTCTTGCTGGTTGGCCAACACTAGCATGTCCATGTGTAGGGGTTCATAGAAGAACGTCACTTATAAGTTCATCTTTGCTTCTCCAGCAATATCCTTCATATCTTGTTCGTCATACTTGGATGGTTTTTAAGATAGAAGATAAGTGGCCGTACAGCTGCTATTTTGTGGGATGTTGAGTCCAGGATTTGTTCAAAACTGTGTATAGCATTCTTGTGTAGTTCCCATCTAGCTTTTTCTCCTTTTTTTTTTTAAGTTTGAGTTTGAGTTTTGTTTAACGGCATATCAACCCCTGTGGGTCATTTAATGCCAAAAAGGTTATTTTTAATTTCAGTCATTAAAATAGCGGTTCTATAGAGATGTTTGGTTATATCTTACTGAAAAAGTTGCTTTTTTTTAGAAAATTAAAAATGTTTTCAGGGTTTGTATTCTTAAAGATGTCCCTCAGGTTTCTTGCTTGATAGTATTTAGTGCGGATATGTTTAAGGTTGTTACAATTTAGAAGGATATGTTTGGTTGTGAGTTGTACTTTGCATGATGGGCACACTGGGGCATCCTCCCCTTTTAACAGGTGTGAATGAGTAATGTGGGTGTGCCCAATACGCAATCTGGCAAGTATTACTTCTTCTCTTCTGTTACTTCTGTAGCCTGTTGGCCACTCTCCGATAGCTTCTTGTATTTCATGGAGTTTGTTTTGGGTCTGATTGTCCCATGATTTCTGCCATTTGTCTGATATAAATTTCTTTATGGTTGGTTTTAGATCTGTATATGGGATTTTTGATTTGCACATATCAATTTGAAGAGCTTTTTTTGCAGCTTTGTCTGCTTTTTCATTTCCTTGGATGCCAATGTGACTTGGTATCCAGGTGAATATGATGCTATTATTTTTAGAGAGGGAGTTTAGTTTGTTTAAGAGCTTTGTAATCAAGGGGGATGATGTATCTCTGTTCTGTAGTGCTAGCAGGACTGATTTGGAGTCTGTGTATATGATAAATTTGGAAGCTTTATGATCTGCTATGATATTCATAGCTAGATCAATGGCTGTGGTTTCTGCACTGTAAATTGAAGCTTCATTAGGTAGGCGTTTTAGGGTTTCTTTTTTTTTAGAAATAGCAGCACAGCCTACTTTTTTTCCTTGTTTGGATCCGTCTGTATAGATGTGATAGTGATCTGGGAACTTATTTTGTATTTTTATGAGTTTCTCTTGATAAGTGATGGGGTGTGTTTTTATTTTGGGTAACTTAGCCAGTTCTAAGTTTATAGTTGGTTGCCTTATGGTCCATGGTGCCGTTTTGGAGAGTATGGTATGGTGTACTATTTTAGTGTTGATTTTGATTTCGTTGAGGAGGTCACTTATTCTTAAGCTAAAAGGTCTGATTTTTTTTTGGTTATTTTGATACAGGTTTTCATATTTTGTTTTGGCGGTATAGTCATAAGCAGGATTTTGTGGACAGGAGATGAGTTTGATGTAGTACTGTAGTGCTAATTTTTGTCTTCTTAAATAGAGAGGGGGTTCGTTTGCTTCTATGTATAGACTTTCCTTTGGGGAAGTATTAAAGGCTCCTAAAGTAAGGCGAAGTCCTTGGTGCTGTATTGTTTCCAGTCGTTGTAAGTAGGATTTTCTGGCTGCTCCGTATATGAAGCAGCCATAGTCAAGTTTTGATCTTATTAGAGATCTATATAGCTTGATAAGTGTCTTTCTATCAGCAACCCAGTCTGTGTGGGCTATGGCTCTCAATAGTTGCATGGCTTGATTGCATTTTATTCTTAGCTTTTTTATATGTGGGATAAAGGATAATTTAGAGTCAAAGATAATGCCAAGGAATTTATGTTCATCTGTTATGGGTATTTCAGTGTTATTTAATGTAAGTTTAGGGTGGTTGTGCATCTTGTGGATTTGACAGAAGTGTACACATTTTGTTTTACTATTTGAAATTGTAAATCCATTTTCTGTGGTCCATTTTTCGATTTTATTTATGCATTGTTGTACTTTCCTTTCTATGGTTGTCATGTTTTTTGAATTATAGCAGATGAGGAAGTCATCTACATATAATGACCCTTTGATTTCTGGAGGGAGGCAGGATGTTATGCTGTTTATTTTTATTATAAATAGGGATACTGATAAAATACTGCCCTGAGGAACTCCCACCTCTTGTGGCTTCGAATCAGAGTATGTGCTGCCAATCAGTGTCCTGAAAGATCGGTCTTCAAGAAAGTTTTGGATGAAGATGGGAAGTCTACCTTGTAACCCAAAGTTTTTAAGGTCTTTGAGAATTCCGTATGGCCACGTTGTGTCATAGGCCTTTTCAAGATCAAAAAAGACTGCCACTAGGTGTTCCTTTTTTATGCATGTTTCTCTGATTAGAGTTTCTATATGAACCACCTGGTCCATTGTGCTTCTTTTTGTTCTGAAGCCTGCTTGTAGGTTTGAGAGCAGTTTATTTGATTCAAGAAACCATATTAGTCTTTGGTTTATCATCCTTTCTAAAGTTTTGCATGCACAACTAGTTAGGGCTATGGGCCTATAGCTGGTGGGATTTGTTGGGTCTTTTTGTTTTTTGAGGATGGGGATGATTGTAGCTTGCTTCCATAAAGTAGGGATATTGCCTGAGATCCAGATATTGTTATATATGTTTAGGAGATATTTCTGGGAAATTGAAGGTAATTCTTTAAGAAATGTGTAGTGGATTTCATCTGGACCAGCAGCTGAGTTATTGGATTTGGATAATGAATTTTGGAGTTCATCTAGGGTGGTCACTGCCGCAGGAATCTTCATATACCCTCCAGTTATATTCTATAAAGGTGGCTGGATCGCTGAGTGTTAGATCTATAGCAGAGAATGTACCTGAGGATGAGCTTAGGTGGGTTTGAGCTTTCCGATTGTGGAGACATAGGTTGTTGTTATTAATGATTTTTTCAAGGGTCTGACCTCTTTTGCTCGTTGTCCTGCTTCCCCACAAAATGTTGTGGCTATTGAAATCTCCCATCAATATATATGGCTTAGGGAGTTGATTTATTAAGTTATTTAGCTGTTCTTCGTTTATAGGATCTTGAGGTGGAATGTATATAGAGCAGATAGCGGTGGTTTTGTGTAAAGTTGCTGAAATTGCTACTGCTTGTAGGGGGGTGCTGATGTTGATTTTGCTTTGGGGAATGTTTTTCCTTATTAGGATTGATACACCACCCGAAGCTCTTAGTCCCGTATCATGTATATAGTCATATTGCTCATAATTTTTCATGTTTGTTTTATCATTGCTTTTTTTGAATGTTTCTTGGAGACATATAATGGTAGGATTTTGTTCAGTTATTAACAGCTGGAGTTCGTTGTAATTTGCCTTGTAGCCACGACAGTTCCATTGGATTATCTTGTGGGTATTTTGGTATTTGGCCATAACTATTTATGCAGTGTGTGTCTTGGGTTTAGGGTGTACTATTTAATTTTTGTATTTTCGATTTTAGGTGTCGAGTCCATTTCGGTTTCCATACTTTCTATGTTTCTGGATTTATTTTTGGTTTTTGAAGGGGTGTGTTGAGTAGGTTTTTGTTTTTCTTCTTTTTCTCTGGTTCTTGAGGTTGATCGGTTTCTGTTTTTGATAGTTAGCGTTTCATTTTTTTGGCTAGAGGTTGAAGGGATGTTTTTTGATTTGTCAGTTGGAGTTAGTTGTACATTGGGTATAATGGTTTTAAGGGTTTTGATTAGTTCATGTAGGTCGTTTATTAAATTTGTTAATTCTTCTTCTATTTTTGTTGTTTTTATTTGTGTTTTTGCTTCGTTTTCTACTTGGTTTGAGGGAGTCCTGGTTACCTGAGAGAAAGTTAATTTGTTAAAGGGATTTTCTACGAGTCTTCTTGCTTCAGGGAAGGTAATGTTTTTGGTGATTTTCATTTTGATAATTTCCTTTTCCCTTTCCCAGATTTTGCAGTACTTTGAGTCTGCTCTATGATTCCCTTTGCAGTTGTTACAGTTTAGACTGTTTTTGCAGGATTCCTCTATGTGATTTGGTTCCTGCTCTCCACATTTGACATACACTTGTTTTCTTGTGCAGTGCTGCTTCAAGTGTCCATATTTCTGGCAGTTATGACATCTTCTGGGATTTGGGATGTATGTCTCAACTTTAACCATGTATAGCCTATTTTTATTTCTAAAGGGGGTTTTGGGTTATTAAAGGTTAGAATGTAGGTATTGGTTTCAATTATTTCGTTTTGTTTTTTGATTGTTATCCTTTTGACATCTATTACATTTTGTTTTTTTAGTTCATTTTTAATTTCCATTATTGAGCATAATGATAGCTCTCCATTTCTTATCACCCCTTTAGAGGTGTTTAATCTCTCATGGGGGTAAGCTTTTATATCGATGTTGTGGATTTTTTTTTGCTTTAATATTATTTCGGCTTGTTTTTTTCCTGTCACCTCTATAAGGATGGTTCCATTTTTCAAGTTTTTTACGGTTTTGGGTGATATTAGAGCTGAAATACATTTTTCTATGATGAAGGGGGATATTTTTGTTAGCGGTAGTTTTTCTTTTGATTCTAGAATGATGAACCTTGGATATGGCTCATCATTGTCTGAATCACATTCAATATGGGGTCTTTTTGCTTGGGTTTTTGTTTTAACAGAAGCCATAAAAGTGTTGGATGAGTTTCACTGAACATGCTCCCCACCCACCTCGGAGCCCCATATGGGGATGTGCCTAGGGGGAAACCCATTCGCCTAGCAACACCAGGGCTACATGTTCAGTATACTCATGCTGGTGATAGACGAATTAATTTTTTGTCCCTGGGTTTTCGTTCCCAAGATAACTACTTCCCCAGGGACAGAAAGGACTACGAGTCTTCTTTCCACAGCATGATTGACCCTACAGCCATCGTCCTCATTTAGATTTAAAAAAAAAAAAAAAAAAACCTAAAAATCTAAGAGAGTACTGTCATGACCAGCCGATTGATCGGATCGGGCCTCTCCGACCGCCCGTCTAGCCCAGTAAGGGCCAAAGTGGTGTGTTGCAAGAGACTTGACCACTCGATTTTCAGGCCAAGTACTGCTCAACCACCAGGATCCCGTCCTTAAGCATCACGGGTCACCACCCACGGCCAACAGGTAGCCTCGTTGGGGGGGTTTTACCCCTCTGCAGAGGTGCAGTCAGCGTATTCTACAGCCCCAGCTGACAGGGCGATTTTTTTTAAGCATCCATATAGTGCATCCATAGAGTAGAACTGACACAGCCACAGCTTTCATTTTATCAAATACATCAGACTTTCATATGATCAATAACCTATTGAAACAGTCCACATCTTCACTACGCACATATGTAGATATCACTTTCAGTAGATGAGATATTGCTGCTGATATATGTGAACTTGTTTACTAATTTTAGAGGCCTGCTACTTAGAGTGGAGATGGCTCCTTATCGTTTAAAACACATGTATTCTGTTTTATTGTCATTCATATGGAGGCCGATGCCCCCTGCTGCTGCTTGCTCTAGGCTATGCAGTAGGGATTCGGCTTGGACAGGTGTATTTGCAAGAAGCGCTAGATGATCTGCATAGTGTGCATCTGTTAGACTGCATCATTTCTATATAATTTTTTTGTATAATACTGCAAACATTTCTTAAGCAGGATAGCAGAGTATTTTGGATAAGTATGAGAATTTGTGTATCTTTCACTTTTTACTCTGTTCATTCAAGCCTGCTATAAAGCTTACTCAAATACACTCACTACTTTTAGTTTTTATGTTGTATGAATTACATTTCTCAGTGTACAGTAGAAGTTATATAAAAAGCTATTTAAATCACTACAATATCTTAAAATTACGCACACACACACACACACACACACACAGACTTAATTGTCATCTGAAAATGGACCTAGGAAAAATTGCACACATCCTGAAACTTACCATGTTCTGTGGCTGCTGTAGGTACAGTTTTCAGAAATGGATGAGCAACGTCAATGAATGCTTGATATAAATCTCCACGTCCAAAGAGAAAAAAATCCTTTAATAATTTCAACTGGCCAAATAAATCTGCTTCTACAACAATCAACACCCAAAGTTGCTGTAACAGAGAGAGAAAAAAAATCATTTTATTAAATGTTCATTTGCTCAAGATTCACAAACCTTCAGTTTCTTGGGAAATATTCCATTTTTGAGAAAAAGTAAGTCTTAAAATAGAAGTGACTCTAAAATAAAGGTCCAATTTACAATATATGAGTAATTTATAACTGGACCCTGACTTTTCATTATGAGAATAACTGTTCAATTCACTGAGAAATTTTAATAAAACTGGACTCTGAATTTAAAATGAAGATTTTTTTTTTTCAAGTTTAAAGTAAATCTAGCTTTGAGATTGAGTTTAAAAAGGTTGCATAATAAATATAGGAATTAAAAATTTTTTTTGGTTGCCAAAAACAAGATTCAAACTATCTTAAAAACTGTATTTTCTGACAAAAATTCACTCAATTACTTATAAAATCTGTTCAAAAAGTATTTAGCCATTCATCAGAAACAAACAAAATATATATGCAATATCTACACAGCCTATATCAAAAAAGTTCTTACCTCAGCTACAAATCCTCGAATTGAATCGACAGTATCTCGGAATGAAGCATTATTAAAATCTTTCTCCCTCGATAACTTGAAAATTTCTTTAGCAAATCTTTCTTCTTCTTTTTTTATTGTTCCTTCTGCAGAAAAAATAAAACATTTTCATGCATAGAGTTATTTTACCATATGTTTCTCATAAATTTTACAAACACACAAAATAAATAATTGATTGATTGATCACTGACTAGTGAGTGAAAACCTCACAAAAGTTGACAAATAAAAGTATTGATTGATAAGTGAGGTCTCCAAATATGTGTTGTTGCTTTAATGATGGCATTAAGTAATGGCATTCATTAGTCATGAATGTCTGAATTACCAGTGATGAAATTTTGAAGAACTAGGTTTTAAGCCAATCAAAATCCATACTTGTTGCACACCCTCTATACAGATTTGGTACATCATTGGTTGTTCCCTAAATTGAAAGAGGTATTCAAAGATCAACATTTTTCATCAGACCCTAATTTTTAAATTAATTACTGAATATTTTTCCAAATTACTTTAATGGTTTTTTATAACAGATTTATAAGGGTTGATTAAGAATTAAGGTTTCCTATCACAGAGTGTGGCTAATAATAGAAATATTCTTGAATATGTATTCAGTAGTAAATTTAAACATGTTTAGTATTAGTTCATTATGTGATGACATTGAGTCAATAGTATTTACAAGTCATAAGTACTATGCTTGACTTACACATAAGGCAGTAAATAATGAGAATATTTGGCACTAGAACAATTGTCACATACTCTCCATACAAATTTTGGTACCATCATTGATTGTTCCCTAAATTGAAAAAAAGCATTGAATGATCAACATTTTTCATCCAATCTTAAATTATTGGATCAAATGTAATTCAGAAACTTTATGGATGAAATGAAAAAAAAGCAGATAGAATATTAGGGAAAATGTGTAAGACTAAATAGTGATTATATTGCAAAAAACTTGTGATTTTAAAGAGAAATAAATTCACTTCATTTTGATACCAGTTTTATCATACTATCTGTTCTAGATGTTTTTTTTATTGGACTGAAGACTCTGTTTATCAATCAAGCCTTGTAATTCATTTTGATACCAGTTTTATTATTCTATCCATATTTACCAACCCCTCAGCTCGGGCAGGATAAGACACAAGGTCAATTTTTAAGCGGAGTTTAACAGGTTTGAATTCAGAGATTTCCTTCTCCTAGACTAGTTGTCTCACCAAGGCTGAATAACCCAGTCTGGAGGGAGAATAATTGGATTCATACCTTTCCCAAAGGTATTAGTGCTATGTGAAATGCAATCAGTCTTGTCTAGGATTTGAACTTGTATCGCCATGTCCATTTCCTACGATGATAACCATTACACCACGGGCACCTTTTATTATTCTATCTGATCTAAAATTTGTTTCATTAGATTGGAGGCCTTATTTATTAATCCACTTTCTGATTTATTTTTTTCAAGGTGTAACAGACAAAAAAGACTTTGACAACCTTTTTTGACTTTTAAGAACTCAATTTGTTAAAGGACAGATGAACAATTAGTGATGATAAGTAAACCTGCAACTTACCAAGTTTCTTGATTTCAGCCTTGGATTTTTTTACTTTGAACATTTGCATTGATTCTCCAATGAAGAGAATCTTTTTGGCTATTGGATAACCAATATATGAAGGCAACAAATCAGCTCGAATAGAAAATACCTTTTTACCATGGACATCACTGCAAAGGGATTTCTAAAAATGAAAATCATAAAGAAATAAAATGAGGATTGATTAACAATTAATTAACAATTAATTCATTCATTAATTCTTCTATTCCTTCTTTTTTTTATTCCTTCTTTCATTTATTCTTTATCTTCTTTCTTGATTTTCTTTCTTCCATTTTTCTTTTGTTTTTTTCTTTCTTTCTTTTTTACTCTGCCCATATATTGTACAAACATTAATAATACAAATGCTGAAGCCTATAAAGCAGATTTAGCATGTTTTTTTAAAAATCTTTTCCTTCAGTCATGCCTCTCTATGACAATTTAAAGATGTAGCATCATCATGAGAACAAGAAGCTGATTAGAGGTCCAAACTCAAATGCTTCAAGATAACTTTGTCATTTTGACCTTTCAATAGCTAACATTAACAGGGATCATTACATACTTCTTTTGCATATTGTTGTTTCTCCCTAACTGAGATATTTTCCGTTTACGTCTTGACTACAGATGATAAAGTGATCCAAGTCCAAAAAACTTGTACCAACCCTTTGAAATACGGATACCATTTTTTGTCAGAGGCCAGGAATTAGGGCAAACATTGACAAACAGAATAGAACTATTACCTACATAATTAAAATGTTTTGTAAAAAAAATTTTTAAATAACTTTTCATCCATGTCAGTTTTACAGAAACAGAACAATGAAATTCATATAAAGACATTTATAAAGAATAGTAAAAAAGTGATTTACAAAGTTTAACTTAATCTGGTACAAGGCTATTATAGTGGAGTCCCCCAATGAAAATCAAGCTCACTACACTGGCACTTGTGAGATGAACTTGTATCAGGCTATTGTAGGTTCTTGAAGAATACCCTAAATTTATGATTTTATAAAAACAAATATTTGTTTTATATGATTAAATGGTCATATTTAAGCCTTTTTTCCCCATCTTTTTAGATAATTTAAGATGGTGTCATCATGTAATAATTTTAAAATTGAACAATTATACTAAAACAATAAAAACAACTTCAAATTGATTTTTATAGAGAAATATAAAAGAAGAATGTTATGAATTTAAATAAGTCATTTCTCAGTTTACTACAAAATCTCAGTAAAATAATTTTTATGGTTGATATAAAGAACTCATTACTGGTTGTTTTGTTATTTTTTTAACATCTGATAAATTTATATTTATTATTATATCATCATTTTTATTATTATATTATTAGCCAAAATAAAAATCTACAAGAAGTTTTGTAAAAAAAATGTCTATTTTACAATCTTTGTTGCCAATTAAAAATCAACACTGTAAAAGATAAATCCACATAAAAGGAAAATGATATGCTAAAAATATTTCTACATTATCTAATGAAGTTATCAATTTTCTATGAAAAGTTTCAGTTTGTAGAAAAATATTTTCAATGTAAATAAGTTACATACAAGAGATTTATTGATTTAAACATTTTTGTTTCGTTTTTATATAGATTGTTAGTCTTAATTAAGCAATAATAATATGTAATTATTTTGTTTCCCGTTTGAAGACTTCCCTATAAATCTAATTAATAATATTTGATTAAATGTAAATAATTATTTTGTAAGGAGATAAATACCTCTTTCAATATTTTGCATCCATTGGTCACATGAGAATTCAGAACCTTTTTCTGCTCCCTTTTTGTTACTGTTCTTCAAATGAGTGATATTTGTATTTTTATATCTGTTCATTGAAAAGAAGAGGGGCTTTGTCTCCAAGGCTGGCAATAAATCTTTGTCTCAACTGACATTAAGAGATAAGCCCAGATAGCTATGGACACCTAAAAAACTCATGTAAGACTTTACACCATTTCTTTTTATATACTGCTCATTCATGGAACAATGTACACATTTCCTCCATTTGGGATACATTGTGTATTCATGTAATACTTGTTCTATGTTTTTATATGTATGTATTAAATGTCTTAGATGAATATATGAGTTTATGTCATTTTTTTTCTTCTGTTTATTTAGTGTTTGTGTATCTATGGATGTACTAACACAAGAATTGGGATGTGACTAAATATCCTTCCTAACACCAAACATATAACCAACAATTGGTAGCAGTCTCCAATAATTTTACAGGAGAAAGATTAAAAGAAAAAAAAAAGAAACTGAAATGACTAAAAATAATTTACATCATCTTGTAGGCTGTCTTCACTGTCTCCATTTTCTGTTTCTTTTAGAAATGTTTCTTGAATAAAGAATTCTTGATATGGATCCATTAGACTGCCATGAAGAATCCAGCTAGACAATTGTTTGAATAATGGACCACGACACACACTGAGCAGCCTGAAAGATTAGATAACACATTATTGAGGCAATTAAATCAATCTTCAAAATTTATGATAATGAAAGACATTATAAAACAAAAAATATATCATAAAAGTAGCAGTTAAATTTGTTTAGTAGAAAAATTTTAATAACCAAATATCTATATTATAATTCTACTTATTTGTCCGTATATTCACACATTATGCTCATCCACGTAATCTTCTGGCAGCCAAATATGATATTCTTCCACGTTCCCTCTCAACCAAGTGAGATATTCTTCTACATTTCCTCCTCCACAATCAAGTGGGATATTCTTCCAACCCCTTTTATTTAATTAATTGGCATATTCTTCTACATAGATATTGCTTCTTCAGATAAAATACTGTATTCAATCTTGATGGAATTGCCCTGTGGTAACTTCATCTATGTTCACTAAGTAGCATTATAAATATAGATTATTCTATATTGGTTTGCTGAAGATCCAATGAGCTCTAAAGTTCTGATAAGCTCCAACAACTTTCTCTGTCAAAGACTGAAAATGAAAACAAAAAATACCTGTGAAGATTCCTTGCTACCAGTAATACTGTGTTATCCACAAAATAAAAGATACAAATTATATATTAACCTTGTTTAGGTTATTTGGTTTAATTGCATATCAACCTTTCATGATTATTTAAAGCCAAATCCTGTTTATACAAATATTCTATCCATTTTTATCAATTTTAAATCTGCTACTTGCAACTAGCAGAGTCATAAAACAACTGCTCTAACAAATGATACAGCTGCTTACCTAGTAAGTGGCACATGTCTGCATATTTGCATTGGCAAGATGTTCATTTCATGAAATTGTGTATGTACGCTTGTAAACCCAGAGAACGATTTCTGGCGACCACTGTAGCAACTTGTACCCGCTTTATCGTCTGTTATATCACTGGATGTTTGTTTGGAATAGTCACATTCTATTATGATTTTCAGTTCTGATGAGTCATTGTCCTTGTACTCCATTGCAATATCACATTCCAAGGACCTGCTGTTGTAGTTGCTAGCTGTTAAATCTATCCTTTTGACAGGGCTGTTCCGTCTTTATGGCAAATCTAATTTTTAAAGCAGTAGGCGGAAAGAATGTTCACCACAAAAAAAAAAAAAAATGAAATCAACCATTCTTTTCCTTATCTTATAGGTGGTTCTCTGACACAACCTTTTGTCATCTGAGGTATACCAGATGTCTTTTGGTTGGTTGGTTGGCTTTTATGGCATATCAACAATTGCAGGTTATTTAATGACAAATCCTCTTTACACATATATATCAAATATATGATTTATAAAACATTTTGTAGATAACATTTTTAAATGAGCCTGAGCTCATTTACATGGTTTCAAGTATTTCTAACATGAATAATTCTCTTTATTATTAATTATTTGTCTGCACACAGTTAAATAGTTTCGAGTATTGCCATGTAACAGTAACAATTCAACATCAATCATTTGTTTGTGCAGATTTAAATAGATATACAAATGATTTTTAAGTGGATAGTGATTAGATAATTTTTAAATGAAAACTAACTCGTTTGAACCCTAGTATTGTTATTGTTTCTACAGTTAAATGATTTCAATTATTGCTATCTAACACTAATAATTCTACTCAATATTAATCATTTGTTTGCAGACAGTTAAGTGGTTACAAGTATTGCTATTTAACACTAATTATTCTATTCAATACTATTTATTTATTTTTACACAGTAAAATGATTCCAAGTATTGCTCTGTAATATGAATATTTCAATTTAAGTACATAGTTAAAGAGTTTCAAGTATTGCTATTTAACACTAATAATTTTATTCAACATTATACATTGATTTGCATACAGTTAAATGATTCCAAGTATTCCACATTAATAGTTTTATTTGAACACCAAGTTGAATGGGTCCTAGTATTGCTATGTATCACTAACAATTCAATCAAACATCAGTCATTTGTATATACACAGTCAAATAATCAAACACTCCTATTTCTAATGATTCAATTTAGCATAAGTCATTTGTTTGCACACAGTTTAAATGTCAAACAGTTGTATATGACTCATAAATAGGATCCTATTAGGTGCTACTATTCCAGATCAGAGTGAACCTGGGAGTAATGGCAATGAAGGAGTATCCTATATTCTTCAAAGCTCCAAGACTGGAGCCTTACCATCAGATGATTTAATGTCATATCCAGGACACTCATTGGGGTGGAGGAGGTCTTAACCATTAGCAAAGATGCAGTTAGTGTATTCTACAACCAACTGGGCTGCAAACATGTTACCTTGAAATGAACCTTACTCAGTGCACATGTGTATATACTTCTATGAGATCCAGAAAGAAAAAACAAGCAAGTGATTGTTCCACTTTTTAACTCATTGTGACTGGGAAGGAAGTCACATACGTCATTTCTTGTTGGTCACCTCCAGCTTAAAAGTTCAATAGCAGTAGCATTTTGATTTTTTCAGGTGTGTACTGTGTGTTAGTGTGTACTTAGTGGACTTTTTGCTGCAGGATTGCCTGTTGGAATAATAGTTTCAGTAGGGTTGCTTGGGAGAACGAGTATGATGTTGGAAGACCTGAAACTTGTAAGGACCCCAAGAACATTATTGATGAGGCAATCATAGACACTCTTTGTGTGTAGGATTACAACTTTATATCATATTATTGTTATACAATTACGAGGTGCATACGATAAGTTTCCAGACTTTTTCGTATGGGCATTTAAAATTGTCGTAGACTCTTGAAAATTCAGTATGTTATTTCTATACATCTTATGAGATGACTAACCAATTTTTATGATTTCAGCTTCAAATGAACACCTACAGCAGCAATTGGAATACACCCTAATAAAGCCTGATTGTCACAGCTGGTGAATTTCAAAAATGCAATCTGACACTTTAGAAGAACGATATGCAATAAAATTCTGTTTTAAACTTGGAAAAAATACCACAGAAACGTATGCAATGCTTCAGACTGCTTTTGGACCATCTTGCATGAATCGAGCATCAGTTTTTGAGTGGCATAAGAGATTCAAGGAAGGCAGGGAGTCTGTGAGGGATTATGAGAGGTGTGGGAGGAGTAAGGAAGTCAATACATCAGAGTTGATTGACCAAACGGTTAGGGTTAGGGTTACTATGTTGAGGTTTTTAGGGAGTTCAGGAAGAGATTCCGTCGGAAGAGGCCAGCACTCTTCAAATCGGGTTAGTGGCATTTCCACCAGGACAATACAGCAGTTCACAACTCCATCCTTGTCCCAGACTATTTGACCAAGATGGACATCAAGACAGTTCCTCACCCTCCCTATAGTCCAGACCTTGTTCCCTGTGACTTTTGGTTATTCCCTAAGCTCAGAGGCTGTCGTTATGAGACAATTGAGGAGATGAAAGAGGCTGTGATGAAGGTCATTGACATGCTCACACAAGAGGACTTCCATGAGGCCTTCCAGAAGTTGTTGGAACGGTACAACAAGTACATTGCAGTCGGAGGAGATTACTTCAAAGGGGACTAGAATTTCATGTGTGTACTATCAATAAAAGTGCCCATACGAAAAAAGTCTGGAAACTTATTTAATGATCCTTGTAATTCACAAAATAATCATCCCAAACTTTTAGAAAGGCAGCCTTAGCCATGGTTTCCCTGTCTGTTCACTTGGCTTTGCAGCGCTAAGGTATGGCAACCTTAGCCACAGTTTCCCTGTCCATTCACTCGGCTTTGCAGCACTAAGGTACTGCAGCCTTAGCCACGGTTTCCTGGTCCATTCGCTCGACTTCACAGCGCTAAGGCATGGCAGCTTTAACCACGGTTTCCCTGTCCATTTGTTCAGCTTCACAGTGCTAAGACACTGCAACTTTAGCTCAGGTTTCACTGTCCATTCACTTCACTTTGCAGTGCTGAGGCACAGTAGTCTTAGCCCACCAACAACGACGACCATACCAGCTGACTCCACCAAAAATGACAACACCCCAATTGAACTTTACCCTACTGTAACCTACGACAAATAAATTGTCATTTGTTATACTGTTATCTCACCTTTGTTGTCTTCATTGTCTTCCGGTTGTCATTTACTCACACGCTTAATAAACCCCAAATAATTTGCGGGGTCAACGTTCTTATCGGCCCGGCAACAGCTTAACACTCAGCCTTATAAGGCATGGATCAAGAGTAAAATGGAGCAATCCAGAGAAAGGAGTAGTGCTCTTCCCTACACCTTGAAAAGAGAGCCTTTACGTCACCCTCAACTATGGTCACCAACCTTACTTACTTTACTCTTCTATGAAAAAAATATTGAGATAAGAATCAAATGTGAAAATGTTGTACAATTAAGAATCATTATGAAAAATAAAAATACACTGCAGATAAACTTACCGATCAAATGTCTGTTTCACAATTGGAAGACCGGAAACAGATTTAGTATGGATAATCTCCAAGATATAACAACCATGAGCCTAGAAAATATTTTCAAAAAATCAATATAAAAATCTTTTTAAGTAAAATGACAACTATTTTAGCTTATTTACTTTAAAGACTCTTTCTCATTTTCTTTATCCATTTTAATTGATCTTCACACTTAGAGGATGTTCACTTTAGTATTTTTATTTAGCAGTAAATAAACCAATAACACATAAGATACAAAACATTTTTCTTTAATAACTGAATATATTCTTGCTTCAAAAATATACCTGAAATAAACTAGATTAAATCATTCAAATTAATGGAATTATTTTTTTTCAAGCCATGCAGATGAAGATAATATGGAATATATATAGTAGGATCTTTTTACACATGGTAAATAGGTTCCAACCCCAACCACCACTTCTTAGAGTATTAGAGAATCATATATACTAAGCATTCATACATACTTTTCATAAGGAAATTGACATCCTATTTTGAAAATGTAAAAAAAAAAAAACACGTTCAAATTAGAGTGAATAATACAAGCATTTTGGATTGAGAATTATATTACTGTAGACCATAAGCCCATTTGATAAGAGAATGGAAACTATTAAAAAATATATTTGACTTACACAGTAAGCCATGTGTAAAAATGAAATGAATTAAACAAAAGTATTTTAATAGTCAATGTGCCTGTTTTACCCCACAAAGTAAGTCTCTCACTGCAAGTTTTTCAAGGTTAAAATCTATAATAGTTATATAGTATTATTGCTTAGTTTGGACAAAAACAAAAATGTTTGAAATTCAATATCTAAAGTAATTTGCTTAAATTAAAAGGCATTTCTCTACAAAACTGAATTTTTTCACAGAACAATATCAACTTATATAAATATAATTGATAGATCTCATGTTCAAAGTAGATCCTGTGAGACCAACTAGTGATGGATACAGATTTCAACACTTCCTGCTAATCCTTAAAAAAGGATAACTGAAGGAAGAAGAGTTGAGTTTTTTGTGTTCTGACTGATTTCAGCAGATGAGTACAGACTGATTGTGTTAAAAGGGAAAAGAATGTTACAAAGTCTCTGCAGGCTTATGCAACCCAAAACATCACAATCCAGGTAGAAGATTACTCTGAATTGGAAAGTGACTTTTTTTCTTTTTGGTTTATAAACCTAATTACTAATTTATCACTACCATTTCCTACTCCTTGCTTTAGTCAAAAAAGTAGATACATATGTTGACTAAAGTTACTATAATATCAACCTTATTAGATCTCCTGAAGATATCTACCTATACATCTAGTTCTTATCAAGAAACATTTATGTGAAAATGAAGAACATTATGCAGATCCCAGAAAAAAATCATTCTGGCTGAATCCAGCTTCTTCTGATTAACTTATTTCATAAGAATTTTTGTTAATTCTATTTATGTCTGTAAATTTTATAAATTGCTCTTTCATTTAATGTTCTCAAAACAATCTCTCACTTACCTTATGAGTTTCAATTTGATGTAAGAAGGAAGACAATGCAGGAAACAATAATTCATACTGTAACAAATGAAAGATAATTCATTTAAGAAATGAGGCTCAGATAAATCAAGCATCTTTAGGCAGAAATAAAGATTTGAAGGCTCTGGTAGAAAATGATCTCAAATGGTAGAAAATGGACTCACTATCTGTAGTAGAGGACTGATAGAAAACCTGAATATATCAGTTGAAGCCATTTCAAATTATCTAACCTTTTTGTAGCCAGAGTGGCATTTTTGTCACCAACGGTTACACAGGAAGAATGATATTTTTGTCATTTTGTAAAAGATCGATTTAAGGCATTTTTCTATTGGCTTCTCGTTGACCAATTCAATGTTAATATATAGAAACATTGCTAGAAGGCCTCACTGTAGTGTAGGATTGTGTAAAGGTTGTTTTGCAAAATATGATTAAAACTGAGTGCTTCATTGTTTTCATGCTATTCTACTATGACACAAAATAACTGATTAAATCATCATGTTTTGTTTGTTTTTATATGTGATTGATTTCTTTGAACATACCCTCTATTTTTTGAAAATTTTCTGAAAATAAATTGCTCACTCTACAAGGATTAAAAAATTATCTGCTTGTGAAAGAATTAAGTGATTAAAAAAAAAATCAATAAATAAGTTCCATTTCAACTGAATATATATATTTACCCAATCCCTCCACTATGGGCAGATCAAATGGTCCCAACCTTGTATAGTCTATATGCTCAAGCTAGAGGTCAATCAATATTTATGCAACAAACCTAGTACTTGGAACTTTCCATTTGGCTGTGATTCTTACACACATGCACACATACAAATGCACCAAATTTGGCATATTTTTAAAAAGAATGTCAATTCACCTGTTGCAAAGTTTGCAATACTTGGCTAACAGGTAGGTAAGCATCAGCAAGGGAAGCTTTTTCTAATTCTAACAATTCTTGACGATAATCATCCAAAACAAGATCCAGTCCACGACAAAGAGACATGATGTATAAACCATGTAGTTCTTCTTTAGGCAAATTTCCATCATTGGAATGGCTGTGAAAAGCTGAAGAAAAGAATTTAAAAAAAAAAAAAAAAAAAATTTATTTTATCATCTTCTTTCCAGACCAGTTGGCATGTGACATTTCTAAATACAATAAAAAAATTTATAAAATAATAATTACAGTATTATTATTATTATAATACAAACAATTTCTGAATAGTTATTTATAAAACTACTGTAATCATTTGTGTATAAGATGCAATATTTTCCCAGAATTTTCAACACAAAAATTAGGGGTGCATATTTATACATGAGAACTATATAATTAACTTTTTTCTTGGCAACATGTCTCACCATATTCAGAATAGGATGATCAAAACTAAGTTACATCTATTGTCCAAACTAATGTTTTATGCCATTACTGAAAAATATCCATTAGAATATGCATTTGTTTATAATTTTGTTTCTCCTAATGTGAGCTTATTTTTGCTGCAAGCTTGTTACCTTTGTCTGTGAACATTTTATGTTTTAAGACATAATTTAAACTACATAGATTTTTTTATTTGTAGTCAGTCTGAACCAATAAAAAGTTGAACAAATTCTAAAAAGGCAGTGTGTATTATATACAAGAATTTTTTTCCAGAATTTCATAATTGAAAATTAGAGAAGCATGTTATAGATAAGTGTGTGTTTTTATGCAAATAATTCCAGTATTCTCTGTCCTATAAAAGTTGATACATTTAGTATATTTTTATTTATATATGTAACAACTATTATGGGACAGAGGTGCTAATAATAATAATAATAATAATAATGCTAGTATTGAAAAATACATAGAACAATTAAAAAGTACATAGATTTACAACAGGGTGTAAAGTATATTTATTTTGAAAATATATTTTTATATACATTTTGAATACTTTTGATAGCATAAATAGTTATTTATAAATATATTTAAAAACAAGACAAAAACAATAGACAGACATACACATACAACTGCACACATTTCAACAACAGGTACAGTAACCAACCTGAGACTAGTATGTCAGACTAAGAAAACTTCAGTATATTAGTATATCTATACTAATATATATAATATACTAATAGTGGTATATAAATTCTAATAAGTTTTTTTTACATACAACAAAGTATTGCACGTTATACTCTGGCCACCAGACAGGGCATTTATCTTATTTATAATGAGTGTTGTGCATCTCATCTTGTCTCTTATTTCCATTAATGATAAAGTGTTAACTCACATCTTATTTCCATCAAAATTTACCATTATCTTCTCTTGAGATCATCACATTCTCATTCAGTCACCTTCACTTAAGAGCATACAACACAGCAGAATGATCTAATCTACTGACTCATGGGACCTTTGAAATGGTTGGCAAGTATGAATAAAAGTTCTTGATCAGGATAGGATCAGGTAGGTCTCGGCTTACCTTTAGACCACTTCCTTACTGCAATGCCGAGTTTCTCTTTGGATATCTTGTACATGATTGATTTGAATGCATTCTACTTTTCTTCTACCGTACCTACTGGAATTTCAGCTAGCCTGACATTTTGGTCTTGATCATGTTAGTTGCAAGCTTCCTGATTGGAATTTTGTCTTTCTTTATTCCCATTTGTAGTTTGGTAGTGGACTTGATCATAACATGGTCAGTATTGCAGTTGACTCCTCTAATCACTCATGGTCAGAAAGTCTGGCAAATCAGGCTGTCACATGATGATGTAGTTGATGAAGTGCTAGCGTTTCAATCTTGAGTGCATCCTTTAGTTCTTGTGGATTTGGTTTGGTTTGGTTTTATGGTACATCAACCATTGTCGGTTATTAATGCCAATTCTATTTTTATACATATAAATAGCTCTATTTCAAACAATTCAGTTTAATATAAATATACTTTTTTGCTTACACACAGTTAAATGTCAAAACAGTTCTATTTCAAACAATTCAGTTTAACATAAATACACAGGTTCAAAGTAAAAAACAGTTCTATTTCAAGCTATTCAGTTTAGCACAAGCAGTTTCAATGTAAAAAAAAACAGTTCTATTTCAAACAATTCAATTTAGCATACAAAAACAATTCTATTTCAAGCAATCTAGAGGTATTTTATACCTAGAGGTTAGGGAATTGCATTCATTGTACATTCATATATGATTTTTGTAGTTGTTTCTTAAGAGTTTTTGTATACAGTTACATGGTATCAAGTATTCCTATCTAATACAAATAATTTTCAAATAAGTCTAACCTATAGATGGGATCCTAACTAGTACTATGAGTAAGAGTGGACCTGGGAATAATGGCAATGAAGCAGTACTCCACACTCCCCAGAGCTCCAGAACTGGAGCCTCACCATGAGGTGCTGTTTGGTATCATATCTAGAACACCCTTTTTTGAGAGTCTTACCCCTCTGCAGGATATACAGCATATTCTAAAATATGCTGACAGGGTGTAAGGCCAAAGAATTTATATATAAATAATGGGAGGAAAAAAAATAAAATGGCGAAGAATAATTCATAGAATAAGAAAAATCTTATAGAAAAAGTCAGTATATCATTGCCCCACCATTTTCCTTACCTTCTCTCTCGTGTGAAACTTCTTCAATCATACAACTGATTAAATCAAGAAGTTTACACTGATTTCCTTTTTATTGATAAACACTTGAGAGATGTTTTAGGTGACATCTATCTGATTTCACACTTGATGAAGTTAAACAAACTTAACGACTTGCAAAAATTTTTCATTATTATTGGATTCCTTAGATTTTCCCCAAAATCAACTCCACAGTTCAAAGAAGAAGCAAAAAAAAACACATTTACATTCTTGTTTTACAGAAATTTTTGTTTTTATTCTTATTACTCAGCCTGTACATACTTACAATGTTTTCGGATAAAAGTGGAAAATTTCTTATAATAAGTTGCTAACTGGCAAAGTCGACTCAGAGCCTGTTCTTCAGATGAATGCAAAAATGGAAGCCCATTTTGCACCTGAAATTGAAAAAAAAAATAGAGAGAGAGAGAGAAAATAAATTTCAAGTATAAAATAATAAAATTTTATGGATGAAAAACACTTTTAGCATTAAATGTTAAATCATAATTACACATGCATATATATAGAAACAGCAACCAAGTGCATAGTAACTAAATCAAGAGGTAAATATAGATTTCCCTGGGATTAAATAGCAGTTAGGGAAAAACAAGTGAACAGAAAGAAAAGCACCTTGAGAGCAAAACTAAAAGCTACTAATCAAAGAAAAAGACTTTAAAAAATGGAAAGAACATTTCAATAACCTGTTTGGAAACACTTCTGAAATTATGCATAAACCTACTAAAGAAATTATTAATGGCCAATTAGACATCAAACTAAAACAGTTTATAGAGGAAAAACTTGACACAATACTGAAAAAAATTAAAAGCAGAAAAGCTACAGGTTTTGCCAAAATACCTTCAAAAGTATAGAAAACAAGGAAATTTGACAACAAGCTTCCTTGATTATGCAATGGTGTGTATAAATAAAACATAATAGAGAAATGGACAAAAGGCTGCATCCTTCCCTGACCAAAGAAATGCAACCTTGGAATCACTAAGAATTACAGAAGCATAACTCTTATTGCTATAACTGATAAGGTTTATAATGCTCTGTTTCTAAATCATATCCAACCTGAAGTTGAGAAAAATCAGAATGGTTTTCAAAGAAATCAATCCACAACATCACACACTCTGAACATCCATTGAAGGAGTCTGAGTGAAAAATCTCAAGGTAACAATATTGTTCATAGATTTCTCCAAGGCTTTTGATTGCATAAACAGAGGAAAGATGGAACAAATACATCTAAAATTAGTAGACCAGTTCACATACATCATCAGCAATATCTCATCTACAGAAAACAATGTTAACATATGCATGGAGAAGGTGGGGACTGCTATTGACAGATTATAGATCATATACAAATCTAATAAAAATGTTCCCAGTTTGAGCTGATTTCATCTTTATCACATTTGTAGCCTGGGTACCACAGATCTTACCCCTACCAAGATAGTGGTCAAAGAAAGTTAAGGGACTAGATAAGAATGGGAAAACTTTCTGATACAATTTTAAGATGTTTTAAGGAATTTTTGTACATTTAATCATTCTTATCATTTTTTTTTCAGGATAAAATAATCATGTTTTTGTTCCATAAATTGATCATTGTAAAAATATTTTAAACTAAGAATTATAAAGATCACAAACAGAAATGAAAGCATTTCTTTCAACTTCATAAATATGTTTCATGCCATCAACTAAAATTTTATGCACTGTTGATTACCCTACAAGAAGCCATGTTGAAACAATTTAGTCTATATACACAATAAAATTTAGTGCACAGTGTAGCTTAGAATGTAATATTTTAAAAACTCTTTGTATATTCATTTTTATTATCACTTTCTTCTGAATGAAAAAAAATCAAATGATTTTGTTTCATGAAAATAATTTTAAAAAATAAGATAAAAAAAAAACACAAACAGAAAGAATTTCTTTCAACTTCATATGTTTAGTATCATCTAAAAATATTCTTTAACCGGGCCATTGGCCTAATGAGTAGAGTGTTCGGCAATGGTCTGGGAGACCAGGGTTCGATCCCAGGTTGAGTCATACCAAAGACTCAAAAAATGGTACCTGATGCTGCTTTGCTTAACTCTCAGCATTATAAGGTAAGGATCAAGGGTAAAGTGGGGCAATCCAGGGAATAGGGTAGAGCCCTACCCTACACCTTGGTGTAGTCGCTATTGAAAAGGGAGCCTTCAGGTCACCCTCAACTAAGGTCACCAACTTTTACAAATATTCTATGTACTGTTGATTACCATGCATGAGGCCATGTTTACCACTTGTTAAAGACAATCTATCAGTACAAAAATCAATATCTTCAAAATATATTTAAATTATTTTTTAGTTCAAGAAGTCACTTAGCACAATATCAACATTTGAAAGGTTATGGAGCATTAGGATGATGAATCTTTCACTGAAATCCTGTATGTACATAGGAAAAAAACTCTGAACTTGGTCAGGTCATATCTTCTAAAGTAGACTTGAACACATCACAAAATTCTTTGGTGAACATGAGCAGGCATAGTAGATGTTAGAAAAAAATGTTATGAAAATTGAAGCGGACATATTTTCTACAGACTGACTGAAAGCTACATAAGTTAAAAGTTGTTGATTTGAAGTCATGCATTTGGGTAAGCAAAATAAATTTTCTATGAGGTATAGAGTTAAAATAGTTGGCTATTTGGATTCTACAGTCTTTATTTGCCCTACATACCAAATTTCAGAAATATTGAATGTATGGAAGTGTTTTTTAAAAATCTTTAAAAAACCCTGAGATTCTGCAACACTGCGCAGCTTTAATTTAGAGACAAGATATATCTCCCTCCTAAAATCGGAATGATAAGGTCTGGCACAATTTAATTTGGCACACTTCCCAAACTCATAAAGGGGAACATTTGTGCCAAATTTTAAGTAATTCAGTGTCGGTTGGTGTAATAACCTGCTGAATTGAAATGGAATGACTTGTGTATGAGTCCACAAGATAACATGAGTTTATCTCTGCTTCACAAACAGTGTCCAGTATGTCTTGCTAGTCTTACTTGGACGGTTTGAGATGGGAGTTAAGTAGCAGTACAGCTGTTGTTTTGAGGGGGGGGCTGCTTCTAGAATTTATTTAAAACAGCATGCAGCATTCTTCCATAGTTCCCATTGAGCTTTTTTCTCCAGACATTTTATTAGAATTCAAGTATTGCAACCATACAATAGTACAACTTGCTTAATCTATGCGTATGTTGATATCGTTTTCAGTTAATGAGATATTGCTACCAAGGTATGTGAACGGGTCAACTAATTTCAGTGGTTTTCCAATTAATTAGATAGCACTAACTTGTTTAAAACATGAATTCTATTTTATCTGAGTTCACAGAGACCAATGCCTCTTGCTGCCTGTTCCAGGCTATGTAGCAGGAATTTGGCTTGAACAGATTTATTTGCAAGAAGAAGTAGATCATCTGCAGAGTCTATATTCGTAATAGCTTCTGCAGGACGTCGTCTGCTTCTTACCTTTTTTTTTTTTTTTTTAGCATGAAACCATTTTATTTTATTAGATCGATTGATGTTTTAGTACGTAATCTAGGCAGATTATAAATAAAAATGGTGCTAATGTATCTCCTAGCAAGACTCTAAGGACAATGTCAAAAAAATCACTATGAGGTAAGCAAACTATCGCTTTTGTGTTTTTGGGGGTTTTTTTTTACAGCGTCATCATATGCTATAATGATACTCAAATCTAGTAATAGATTTCCAGTGAACACAAAATGTTTAGGGTGATTCTCCAATGACATTGACAAATATGCAAAACTGACATCTTAGAGAGAGTTTGAATCTAAGTCATGTTATCACATTCACTTTCAGACTAATATCATTAGGCAAGGTGTCAAAACCTGTAATCTCCCCCTCCCCAGCTATGGGTTGAAGAGTACCACTACTGTTCTTCTACAAGGATGGCTTTGACATTAAATAACTCACGAGGGTTGATATGCCATCAAACCAAACCAACAAAATATTTACATCAATGTTTCAGCCGATATTTTGGTCAACCGAAAAGTTTTTATTACTTTTCATGGCAATTTCCTTACTAATTACACATCAAAATTAGGTAATCATTCAAATGTCTTAAAAGGTGTTTGAAAAACTATCAGAAAACTATTTTTTAAAATAAAAATATATAAGATTTTAAAACTAATAGAAGTGCTTCTCTCTATAAGTACAGCGTTGTAAGACAATAAATCTATTTTTGATGAATTGTTTTACACCGTTTAGTAAAGAATTAAAATATTTTTCAAGTTGAAATCCACAAACTTATACCACTTAATGACAATTTTCTTCTCTCTCTTTGAATTAATTTTTTTAAAGATCCAAGCTCATTAAGTGGCTAGTTAATTTAAACACTTGTTGAGAACAATGATTTTTTTTTTTTTTTGGGTTCTGAAATCATTTGCACAGTCGTCTTAATATTTCTCTTCGGTATAGTCGAAATTCTCCAGTCTTTCAAAAAGGAAATTTGAAATCATATTTAAAGTGTCCGCAATAAGCATAATAATAGCTAAGGTTGGTCTACTTTTAATGAATATAAAACTAAACATTAGCATCTTGTCTTTAAAATCTACTTTAGGGTAAATGAGTTTTTTGAATGCAAGTGTATTAAAAAATTGTCCAGTCCCAACTGCATCAGGGCATTTACACCTAATCTACAATATTAGTATAATTGGGAGGTACTGCCTAGAAAACTGATCTCTAGGAATAAGTTGCGATTTTTTTTACTGGTTTCTGACAATGAATAACTAAAAAATTATAACGTAGAGAATTTTTTAAAGACGAGAAGACAAGGGCACATAACTCGTTTAATTAAATTTTGTTACTTATTGACACTTCAAGTGTTAAATAAAATTCTTGGGATAGATTTTAAAATCTAATGTTATTTTTGTTGAAATAAACCATGCAAATATCGTTTTTTAAAAAAGAAATGATTTCTAAGTATTTACTTAAGTAAACCCAATAACAAAATTGAAAATAACGTCGTTATTTAATTTTTTATTTCGTGCTCAATGTTAAAAACCAATAAAGTTCGTACTAAAGATATTAATTAAAACCAGTAATTGTAAACCTGATTTTAATTATACTATAATAATTTTACAATAATAGCAAATATTATAGATGATAAATTTTACAATAGGTACGAACTTATTTTATTAAATTAATGTTTTTATTTACCTGTATTCGATCATCATATTCAACGAATATATTTCCAGCGTGACCGGAAAGAGCAAATAATAATTCATGTAACATTCTCTTACAAAGAAATGCCGACTTAAATAAAATATAAATTAACTTTGATTTAATTTAATTTAAAATAAAAATAAAAATTGGCGGCATCAACAAACACTGAGTTATCGTCCATTACAAATATTTCAGCCGACGGGCGGCTCCACTATCATATGCCAAATAAAACGAATTCCTACGCAGAGAAAATAAAACTTAGCATAAGTATGAATTTAACAATTTAGTTCAGCTTACATTATCAATTAAACAAAAGATTAATTTTATATGAGTACTTATATTCTATAATTTTCTGATTTATTTGATTTATTACTTTTATTCAAAAGTTTGCCCTCTTTGAGTGTATGAATACTGCCACATAGTTGGTCAAGACTGGATCTACTTTCTTAGTATCGTGAGAATCTCGTTCTCTTTTTTACTCAGAACCCCAAGGCGTGTTGTCGCCATGTCGAAGTCGGTGAGTAGTTTTTAATTCTTTAGTTATTTTTCCATACAAATTTCATTCTCAATGAACCTGTGATTCCTTATATAAATATATTTACTTTAACTGATCCTGATAAATTCATATTTGTCTTTTGTAATATGTTTATAAGTCATTTTAAATCGACATGTGCTTGTACGCATTGCAAAGACAATATGGCCGGTGGATTGAGCCACGTGAATCTTATAAAATTATATATTACCGGGAAAGTGGAAAAATATTAAAGATATATAATCGAATCTACATTTTTTTTTTTTTTTTTGATAAGGATTGATCTAATATCAATGATGAGAAAATCTGATAAATTCGCGTTAAGACTTGAAAGAGCATTAATACCACACTTTATTTTTTTTTTTTTACTTTTTCTTTTTTCTTCGAGGAAAAAATCTGAAAAAAATCAAAAACCTTAAAAGAAACTAGTATTGATGCCTATTTTATTGTTTGTTTTCTTCATTTTTTGTTGTTTTTTTTTGTTTTTGTATTTTGTTTCTTAATGACTATAATATTTATTATTTTGCAAGAATGCCTCCACGTTGCCTTATACATGGCGATAATTTCTAGATTTCAACAATTTAATAGTTGAGTGTAAAGTCTCCTTGCATTATTTCTTCATTGCGTTATTAGTTTTAGTTCACGTACTTTTTTGTTTGTTTTTTTTTCTCTTATTGATTAACATTAAATTAAGGATCTTTTGAACGTATTAATTAGTCATGAATATTTCTCTGAATGTATTTTAAAAACGATATTAAATATTCAAAGATGGGAAATAAAAAATCTAATTATAGTCTCAAGTTTAAAATAAAAATTCCTCCGATTGCTTAAATATTTTCATGCTTAAATTTTTAAAACTCTACCTTCTACCTCATCAGTTTTAAATTTTTTCTTTAGATATTGAATCGTGGAGGAAAGAAATCTTTGATCTTCCCCCCCCCCTTCAACTATTATTCTATATAAGTGATTAAAGTTACTTCGAATTTTTACTTCATCTGCGTGAAAAATAGTTTTATAAAATAATATGAGTTAATAAATTGGTTGGTCCGAACATAAATTTTTGGTCCACGTGCTTTAAAAAAATGTTGGCCGTACTTAAACTCAAATCATTTAACGTTATTTAAATTTAGCCTACTTCCCGATTTGTTTTTTAGGCGTTTAAACTAAAATCTAATGGTGTAACTATATATATATATATATATATATTTTACTTTAAATTACTTTTGTTTTTTGTTTTCAGGCTGTGAAACCGCTTGTGTCGGTCTACTCCGAAAAGGGAGAAGCCACTAACAGCAATGTTAAACTACCTGCTATCTTTTTGGCCCCAATCAGGCCAGATATTGTCAGCTTTGTGCATGACCAAATGATGAAAAATTCTCGTCATCCTTATTGTGTCAGTGAATATGCAGGTAGGTATTTCTCTTTAAAGACAAAAATTGATTCTTTTAACTGATGAAGCTCGATAAAGAACCGGAGGGTGGGTTGAGTTGCTTTGAAATCATTTGAAAATCCTGGAAATAATTTATATAAAAATTGTAGGTAATTTTTAAGGTAAAATTCTACAGGTGCACCCGTTCAAGTTCATCTGGAATTTTTTTTTTAAGTAGATCCTCAAACTTTTCACAACTTTTATTTTCGGGGGGGGGGGATTGATATAGAATTCACTTTCATATTTTAGTTTAATGTAGAATGATCATCCTTTTCTGGAGCAGTTAGTGTTTGAAAAAGCAAAATAACCAGACGGGTAGGTTGTTTTGTTTTTTTTTCCTCTCTCATATATATATATATATATATATATATATATATATATATATATATGTGTGTGTGTGTGTGCACTTCATATGCAGGGGTCAGGGTCCTTTTCTAATACTTGTTCCATGTTTGATAATAGCAGAATTTGAAAATCTCTGGTTCTTTTATAGTCCATGGTGTAATGGTTAAAGTACTAAACTTAGTCTTATGGTGTAATGGTTAAAGTACTAAACTTAGTCTTAAAATAAGCAAATTTGAACTCCGGTCATGCTATTATGTTCATTTCCACGGGGAAGGTATAAAATCCTCTTCTCTCTTTCCCCACCCCAAGCTATTGGTTAAATAGTAACACTGCTGTTCTTCTACAGGGGTGGCTTTAACATTAAATAACTCAGAATGGTTGATGTCATTAAAAGAAAAAATCCTAAAATGTTGATTAGTTAACAAGTAACCAGACCCAAGCATTAATGAGGTCTTTTGTTTATAAATGTAATAGTGTTATCACTTCAAAGTGATCACATTTTAAACTTCTTTTTTTTTTTTTTTTTTAAAAAAAAAAAATTAGCAAATGAAGATATGTTGTTTTTGTATGTTGAATCTCCTTACAGTAATTTAAGATTTTCATTGGTTTCAAGTGTTAATTTATAAAAAATAAATCCACATAATCCATTTTTATCTTACAATGAAATCATATAATCAGATATTTAGCATTCTCAACTAATTTTTAAAATTTTAGGTTATTATTGAAGCTCATTAAAAAGAACTCTGAAAATAAAATTCTTAAATGTTTGAATTTAGGTGAAAACATACAATCAACTGAAAAATGCTAATTTAATTAAAAAAAAAAAAATATTCAAACCTAATTTGACATCACAGGTTAATTTTTTAAACTGCCTTGTTCTTATTGATTTAAAATTAGGTTTCCTATTGCAGCGTTGATAGTATAATACTTGTACCTAATGAGTGGGCTTATTAATGAATCAAACATTATTACTTCTACTTGTTAAAGTATTAAAATATTTCTTTAGGTATTTCAATTTGAGTTTTTTTGCCTAATACAGTTCATTTTGACATGAAGTAAACTTCACTACGTATAGGAGGAATAAAAGATCTTGTGGTTTAGAAGTTAATACTTATGTTATAAATGTGAATGGTAATTTGCCTCTTCCGAGAAAAACTACTTATCAATTGTTGACATTGTTATTTTTGACAGGCCACCAAACCTCTGCTGAATCCTGGGGTACTGGTCGTGCTGTTGCCCGTATTCCTCGTGTTCGTGGTGGTGGTACTCATAGGTCAGGTCAAGGTGCTTTTGGCAATATGTGTCGTGGTGGACGTATGTTTGCACCAACCAAGACCTGGAGGCGTTGGCACAGGAAAATCAATGTCAACCAGAGAAGATATGCACTGTGTTCTGCTGTAGCTGCCAGTGGAATCACTGCCTTGGTTGAATCCAAAGGTAAGTAATTGTCACATTTTTTAAAGTTTTGTTGATGGGTCGTCGTGTTTGATTAAATCTTTTGAAAATATCAAATATCATAAATTTTGCATTAAATCATGTTTAAAAGTAATTAGAGAACTGTAAATCTCAACTGTAAAATGTCAATACCTTTAAAACTTTTAAGTATTTTTCCTCATTTTAGTATTAGCAAATCTTATAACTGGTCAGATTAAGGATTATCCCTTGCTGCTAGTACTATAGTACCATCAGTCACTTGTTAGAAATAGGTAGAAACTAATAAGTTATCTTCATTTGATCTGAGAGATTCTATGAAGGAAAATACCATGACACCTTGAAATTCTAAGTTATGAAAAACCTCTATCCCACCTTAGGCACAAGAAAAACCTTTGATAATGTGGGGCAATCTTTGGCTACTAATACTTTCACTTTCAGATATAAGCATTGTTTATCAGTATGACTTCAAATTGGAGAGTCATTTGATTTTCATCCTTTATTGTATAAATTTCCCAATTGATATAGAAATGCAACTTCCTTCCTTACTGATGAGAATTTTTCAATGTTGGAATTGTGATCAAGGTTTTGGTTTAATTTATGACCCGAGTAAAGGAATGATGATATTTGGTCCGTGTTATTGACTGTAATGAAAACATTTAATCATTATCCTGACCTTTGCTCCTAAATATGGAACTTTCTATTTTTAATTTTATCAAGTTGTTCTTTTTTCTAAAACTTAAGTTAATAAAAAGTATTTTAATGATCTTTCACAAATAAAAATTTTCCTGTGTCATTTTTGCAGTAACCTAATAAATGCAAAAATTATATTATATAGATTAGCTTAAAGGGAAGATGCTTTCAGTGCACATTTAAGGTTGGTTGGGTTTTATTGCAAATCCTGTTTATATATAAATGCAATTTCTAGATATCATTTTTAAATGAGCCAGAGCTCATTTGTTTGCACACAGTTAAATGTGGGTAGAGAGAGATGTGTGTGTGTGTGTATATATGTATGTGTGTATATATATATATATATATATATGTATATGTATGTGTATATATATATATATATATATATATATATATATATATATATATATATATATATATATATATATATATATATAATTTGTAAGTGGATGGTTTTGTAGGCAATTTTGTTTTTTTAAAAAAGTTATTTCCACACAATTAAGTATTGTTACCTGACACTAATAATTCTATTTAATATTAAACATTTATTTGCACACAGTCAAATAGTTCCAAATATTGCTATTACATAGCAATAATTCGATTTTTGCACACACTCAGTTTTAAATATTCCACACTAATAGTTTTATTTGCACACAGTTAAATGTTTCCTAGTATTGCTCTATAATATCAATAATTTGATATAGACACACAGTTTCAAATATCATTCAACACTTCTCATTTATTTGCTCAGGGTTAAATGGTTTCAAATATTGCTATGTAACAGGATCAATTCAATTTAACATCAGTCAATTATTTGCACAGTTTAATGGCCAAACAGTTCTATTTGACTCTTAGAAGGCCCTTATCTTGTACTACTGCATCAGGCCAAAGTGGACCTGGGAGTTATGGCCATGAAAAAATACTTCAAATTCTCCAAAGCTCCTGGACTGGAGCCTCACCATCAGATGATTGTGTGTCATATCCAGGATACTTATTAAGGGAAGGAGGTCTTACTCCCTTTGCAGAGATGCACCCACTGTAAATCCACCCAGTGGAACATTTAAGATCTATTGGGTTGTTATTAATAGAATTTATAGCAATAATTGCAGTTGACTCTGATTAACATTTGATAATATTGCATTAACAAAATTCTTACAATAATGTCATGATGACATCTACTAAAATAATTGAGTAAAGGAATGATGATATTTGGTCCGTGTTATTGACTGTAATGAAAACATTTTTAATCATTATCCTGACCTTTGCTCCTAAATATGGAATTGACTGGGGGGGGTTGTGCCATATTATCTATAAAAGATATTTAAAACATACCTTGTTAAAAGTTGAATAACTATTTTTAAGTTTGTTAAATAACAAGAATCTAGTTATTCTTTATTTTTGAAAAATCTTTCAAATTGAAAAAAAAAAAATAATGGTTTGTTTCATTTTGTCATTGCATTATTAATCAAGCAATTTTGATATAGAAACTTTCTTTTTAGATGACTATAGTGTTAAAAATATAAGATTAAGACAAATAAGTGCATTTTAGGGTTTTATTTATTTTTATTATATATATATATATAAAATACACACACAATTTCATGTCATACTGCTGCACTGGTGGTCATTTAAAAATATTTTAAAATCTGTCTTAACTTACAACTTGAGTAAAGGAATGATGATATTTGGTCCGTGTTATTGACTTAAATGAAAATATTTAATCATTATCCTGACCTTTGCTCCTAAATATGTAACTTTTTTTGTTTGAATTTCTGGGTCCGAAAACCTTGAATGATAATTTTTTTTTTTTTTTTTTTTTTTCTGTCTACTTGATGGTTAAGTTGTTGCTTAAAAAAACATGCAAGTATCTTCGGTGCTTGACTCTAAACTTCATCTGATGGTGAGGCTCCAATCCTGGAGTTTGTCGGTGGGGTGGAGTATCCCTTCATTGTAATTATTCCCTGGTCCACTTTAACCCAGAGTGGTAGTATATATTAGGGTTCCATCTATGAGTCAAATAGAAATATTTAACTTGTGCAAACAAATGACTGGTGTTAAATTGCTTGTGTTACTTATTGATGTTTGAAACCATGTAACTGTGCAAATAAAACTTAATGTAATACTTAAAAGCATTTCAGTGTGCAAAAAAATGATTAATATTAAATACAATTATTAGGGGCATTTGTTTTCTGTATATGATATTGACTGATGGTAATATTTCTTAGAAACCTTATTTAAACCCGCAAATATTGGTCTGCTTATTGAGAAATGCTATTTTGGCAATAACAGTCAGACCCTAAGTCTTTAAAAATAACATTAAATATACCAAGAAAAACAAGTATTTTCATCAAATCAAATCATAAACTAACAGCAAAAATAAAATCTTTGTGAACATAAGAACTATCAAGAAAATTTTCTTGATTGTCATGTTCAATGTTATCTAAGTATCTTTTGATACTCCAGCAGTAGTCAGCCATCATCTATTTATCACACTGTCTCTGGTAGTGTTCTTTCACTATTTTGATATCCTAATGGAATCATTCTCTTTGCTCATCACTGCAATTATCTGAGATTTATCTAAATAGTGATGTAAGAAAGGAAACTTCATACTCATATTAGCACCAACTCCATGTAGTTTTCGTCCCAGCCATTACCTAAGAAGTTTTTCTCCACATCAACCAACTATGTCCAAGCAAATTCCAAATCATTCATTGAATTTACAAATTCATCTTTAATGGATAAAGTTTCAGTTAATTTGAATTTTGGCGATAAATTGGAAAAATTCACTACTTCTGTCTATAAAAAAAATTTGACTCTAAAACACTTTTTATGAAAATAGTTTATTTCAGGTGGCTGACTTCAGAATTGGCATCATCAGATTAGCTTAAATAAAAACAAAAAAATTTTCTTTCTTAGCACCAAAAATTGTG